>CAAKMY010052879.1:0-37252 GCA_901111285.1 Corrigiola litoralis
CAAACCCTAGCAGGCCAACCGTTATCGATATACGTTAATCAACTGACTAATGATAAAATCAATCCCGGGTTTATTCTTAATGAGATTTATTATCGTAATCGCACTTGTCGGAGGACACATACTCCAACAATATTATCGTCAAGATCACTACAAAAAAGGATTATTATCATAATTTGGATATAAAATAGTACGATATTAGTCCAATAGTTACAAGACATATCAAAATATTAAAACAAGTTCGACTAATCAATTACATCATTCAAAATAATAAGCAATTCAAAAACTTCTATTGTAAAACTAATATGGGTCACTTTTATTGTAAAAGTGGTTACTTATTGTGATGAAGGGGTCACTTGTTATTAAAAAACCCAAGACTTTCAACCCGTAAACACAAATAACTTGAATGGAATATATGAACAAAAAATCGCACAAAGAGAAGCAAAATACAGATTCTCACTCACTCTTTGTTCAACAAAGGTCGCTCACCGAAGTTTCCGCATGAATAAAAGTGGGCATTTTTCATGTGAAACTAGTAACTTGTTACTTAAAGGTGGTCACTTTTCATCAAAGAAATTAAAACTTCCAACTCACAAACATAATTATACTCACTAACATCAAAAAGTGGACAATTAAACGACAATAGAAAAATTCTCCCTTATACTTTCTTCAACAAAGGTTGCTCCTCTTTCTCAAAAAAAAAAAAAAAAAACATAGGTCGCTCCTCACTCATTGAAGCATTACATACTACTAAAAGTGGCCATGTTTCTTATGAACTTGGTAACTTTTGATCAAATAAGGGTCACTTGTCACAAAAGTTAATAAAACGAGTTTAAGGGTATATCTACAGAAAATGGGAAATGTTTTCCCTAAGAGTAATCACCAATAAACTAGAACTAGACTTTTTCAGCTTCATACATTTATTTGAAATTCAGAAATAACAAAAGTTTCACTTTTTTTATTTAAACGGTAGAAGCGATACTTATGTTACTGATTTTCTAAAATTTGTCATTTTTAATGCATACATAATTGAAAATTTAACAACATCAACAACAAGCAAATCAAAGAGGAGTTATGTATACAAAATTAAAAAAGTTAATATGAAACCCTAATTTTGGCATATCACAAGAAAAAATCACAAAATGTTCAAAATTTATTGTTACATGTTGTAATATCTTGCCTTTTCTTCTTCCTTTCATCATCCACATCTTTTGTTCTTCGTAGTTTCTTATCGAACTCTTCCCTTCTTGTAAATCTACTTTTTCTGTTTTTGATCCTTAGATCTCAAAATTTTGCACTTAACTTTCCTACAATACAACAAATACAAATGGTACTCTTCCCTTTGTACTTTTTGATCGAAATCTTCCCTTCGTGTGCACTTAATCTGGTAGTTTTCTATTGTATGAACTTAGGAGAGAGTGTGAAGAAAAGTAAAAGAGGAGAGAGAAAATTGTCATTTTTTTTGTTTACCCTGCTCCCCCGCCAATTTCAAATTTTCAACGTGTTTCTTTTTTTTTTTTTTGTTGTCATTTGGGTTGGTCTATTTGATTGGGTGCGTGTGGGCTTGTTTTTGGGCTTAATGGGGTCGGTCTACTTTTAAGTTAAAAGTAGACCGTCTCTTACAAGACTAGCTATAAGAGGATAGAGTATAGATCCACCGAGTGGATTCCCATTTTGGTAATCACCATCTCACAATTTATCATTTTTCAAAAAAAAAAAGGAAAAAACAAATTTGAGAATTTATGTGAGATGGTGGATATCAAAATGGTAATCTGTCGAAAATCATATTCGCCCACCGGGTGAATACTACATGTAATAGTCACCCTCTCACATGTTTTTTAGAATTATTATTATTTTATTTTTAAAGGTAAAATTAATTATGTAAGAAGTTGGTGGTTACCGATCATCTCAATTATCTCAATTATTTTATCCATTATGATATCCTTTCCTAAGTTTAAGTTAATTGAATTTCAGACAAATTATAAATGCAAATACTTGGTCTTAAGTCAAGCGATTTGACCATAAATTTTGATCGGAAACATTAGTTTTTTTTTTTGAAAACATATCAGCTTTCAAATTTTGATATGAGCTTGTATATATACCTTATTATTTTAACTTTTCAAAAATCACATTTTTATCTTTAGGTTAACCTTTTTCATCTTAAGAGCTTGTATATCTTATCATAACTTATAGTCGTACCGTCTCACGCAAGTTTTAGCAAATTAAAAAATTCCAACTTTTTTTCTAAAATAAAATCATTTTTGAGTTGTGATAAGCATCGGGTTTCTTAAAATGGTTTATTGAGGGCTTGAAGTAGTGGTTTGACGTAGTGAAATGTTGAGGAGTTGGTAACCTTAAATCTCACCTTAAATCTCAAATTCAAATCCCACTAGAGGGCTTTTAGGAGATAGATGTTCCATGTCCTTCCAAGGGCTTGTCCCTAGTTGACTCGAGATAGGTGTGGTACGGTAAGGATCCTCGTGAGTCATGCCCCTGTTGATCAGGCTTTGGGTTGGGTATGAGCCAAATTCGGTTTTTTCGCTCATTATTGGTGTAACTCTTAGCTCGGGTTTGATTTGAAGTGATTTTTTTTTTCAAGTCACTTATTTTTTTGAGATCTATGGAACTGTGATACAGAATGATCAAAATAATGATCGGGCCTGAGCAACTAACCGGTGGAGTTGCTCAAAGGATGATGAAAAATCAACTCGAGCTTGATATCGCTTACAATATAAAAAGAGAATTAAGAGAGAATATTATGGAAAGGAGTTGTTGTTTTATTAACTTATGAATGAATGAGATCACAACAGTTTAGTTGCGTATTTATACAATAATCTACAAAATCTACTTATTACAACCAACTGAATAACAAAGTATGTTATTTTGTTATAACTAACTAATTATGTTATTGCACCAACTAACGAACTCCAACAACCTCGTTTGCTGATAAGATACTGACTCGGATTGATGACTTGGCTATACTTGACTAGAATTGAGTTGATTATTGCCAATCTAGTAGTAATGCATTGCATCAAACTGCGGTAACATAAATGTAAAATTATTTTTCAAACTTTTTAATAAAATCGCCAAAAATATTTCTAACATATAATTTATGATGTTTCCACTTTTGTATTTCATACTAAACTACAAAAATAGATAAAGAAAAGTAATTTATTCTTCTCAAACAACTTAAAATAATAAAAAACTATAAATTCGACCTTTTTGGCTTCACCTTAGGCCCAAACCCGAACCAAAAAATTGATTTGCACGTAAAATATATTATATTTAAAACAAAAAATGGATTTGATAAACGTTGAGTTTATTTTAAACGAATTTTATCTATTTTTAAACCCTTAAAAAAACACCTTCTAATATGAAAAAGTGGCAACATTTGACCAAAACCAAGATCAGCAAAGTCTTCAAGTTGAACGAACTAAAGTATCACTCTTGTTCCTTTTTTGCTTAAACACAAACAAATGACATTTTGACTCCTACCCTTTTCTGGTAATCTTCCTCATTTTTTCTACTTACATCTTTTTCTTTTCCTGCTATTAAATTTTAATATTTATGTTTATAATAATATTTGTGCATTTTGTTGTGGGGTGTTTTTTTTTTTTGGGTGGAAAGAATCAGGGAATTGTGAATTGAAAAGGGTAGAAAAGATTTTAGTGATTGAGTTAGTTATGTGATAGTGAACTTGAAATGGGTTTGATTTTGTTCTAGTGACAAATGAGTGTAACTATGTGAAAGTTGATCAGCTTGAGTGGGTGCAATTTTCGGGTTTCGGGTTTGGTTGGTTGGTTTTGTTCAATGAGCTTATGTGAATGATCATGCTCAGAGGGTGTAGGCATTGTTTGTACTAGGGCAGATTAGGTACTGGATCAGCTAGACCTTGATCACATTGGTTAAATTTCGGAACTTGTCGAGTTTTGACTTTGGTGATGAGGAATTGATTATAGAGGGATGCGCCTCATTATCGTTGTACTGTGTGATTATACCTTAGGCTCATGGGTGTGCTTTCTACCGTGTCCTTGGGTTAATCGGAGGCAAAATCTTTGAGCTTTTAATCATAGCTATCTTTGATTGGGTCGGATTAAGTGCGTTGGGACGACTTCAGGAGCTTGGTTTTTGATAAAGATGTTTTTTTCGTGTTTGAGTTGCTGTGTCATTTGGGCGTGATGTTGAACATTGTTGGTCTTACTAGGTCTTAGATGGCAGGTCCACTGTGTCTTAGTGTTTCTTGCTGAGCAAACTTTAATCAATTTTTTGCTTTTCCATTGACCATTCGATAACACTGAAACTTGCTAATGAAATGTAGCTAAGTTTCAGGGAGGAATAGAAATCCTCCGAGCACTTAAGCAACGAAAAAACGGAGATAAGGAAGATAGACTTCGGAATTCTTGTTCATGATCATAAATGGTATCAGTATATTCCTTATATAATACTCCTAGCTTGGATAATAAGTAACTTAGAAAATGAAAGTAAAATCGATAGATATTTCTACTGCAAATTAGTTACACCAGGTGACTTGTACTTTGCCACTAGAGATTGCCTGGGATCATTTGCCTCTCCTGATCTACTGCCATCATTTGTCATCTTGTCCAGCTAGGATAGGGCCAGTGCATTTTCTACCTTCTGAGTAAGTACCCTCCACCTTCGCATTGGTAGAAATTTGGCTCTTGACAGTTCCAGCTGCACAGTCAGTAGAAGCAGTTGTATCACCATTATTATGTGTGATTACACCCTGAGCTCAGGGATATGTTTTCAACCGAATCTCTTGGTTAAACTGAGGCTGCCATGATTTGTTTTGCCTCCCTTTTTTCAGCCGGCATTCTTTTAGTTTAGCTCCTGGCTATGTAATCAGGATGTATTATGTTGTTCGAACTGCTATGCCATTCTAGTATACTTTATGTCATTAATAGTCTTATTATGCGAGCTTCAGTGCCATTCTAGTATACGGTCAACATGCTGACACTGATCTTGTAATTGTAGGCCAGCAATGAAGCGCTTTGTTTACATCAATGATGATGAATCCACACAAGAGCTTTATTGCGACAACCGCATATCAAACAGGAAATATACTCTGCTTAACTTTCTCCCAAAGAACTTATGGGAACAGTTCAGGTGATATGCTAGTTTCCATTTTTTGGGTTTTGCAATATGTGGTTGCTTATTGTAATTTCGGTGAAGATATTGGTGATTAGATGGTCCTTTACTAGTTACAATTATGTGTTGTCAAAGTATTTCATGGGGCTACACATTCTATAGTTAAGTCATCTTTCGTGAAATTTTGTCGCTGAATTCGTTGAGCTTTAGTGTGTAAGTACTAGCATTCCAATCAAAACCAGTGACACCGCCATGTTGTTACCTCTCAAAAACACTGCATGAGTTGACAAGAGGCTTTACTTATTCCCCTCTTTTTGAGAAGTTGCTTCATGCAGCATAATCTTAAGAACAAAACTTGCTCAGAGTAATGTCCCTGTCACCATGAAAATGACCTGAAACAGACTACAGATCTGTGTAATTGTGATTATGAGGATGCAGTGATTGAGAAACAGGAAGAACAATGACAAGATAATAAAGACAGTAAGATAAATGGTTTACTAAGAAACAGGAAGAACAATGACAAGATAATAAAGACAGTAAGATAAAAGGTAGAACTAAGAGTATGAACAAACTTCAGCAAAGCTTACGCTTTTCATTTCATAATAGTCTGTCCGAATAAGAGCTAGCAGGCTTATCTAATGCACTAGGGATAGATGGCTACATTACTCTGGATGATCCTCAACTGAGTAATGGATCCGTTACACTTAGGAATTAACTAGAACATACAAGTAATTACGGCATACTAGGAATAAGAAACAGCTAGTGGTAATTGTAATACTACTCATCATCTTGTCTCTGATTAGAAGTGGTCCTGCTGAGCTATGCTGGTATGCAATGGTCCCTGCCTTTCTGAGCTGTGACTGTCCTTGGTGGTCCTGCTAATAGATATGCAAGGCCTTTTCGAATTGCCTTGTGTACAACAGTTGACAATCAGGCCAGTTCAACTGCCTAGATCATACAGACGAGTGACTAGGTGCACTAACATTACTCCTGTGTCTAATCTGAGAGTAGATAACTTGCAGGCATTAGACTTCCTTTATTTATGGCCATGCTGGATAGTTACAGGGGTCTGTAAGTGTGACCATCATCACATACTTGCAGAGGTTAGGCTTATCATTAGCACTGAACTGTAAGGCCAAGTTGTCTGGTATAGCTGAAATTTTAATAGTGGCATTCTCTGAGCTCCTGCTGCCCTTTATATTCTAATTATGCCCATTTCCCAGTTTGTAGTGGTCATTATCCTTTATTTTCCTGATGATGTAAACATCAGGCGCTTTTTATGTTTGTAAGCAATTAAGCATAAAGAAGGTATTCACTAACCTGAAAGCGTGTTTCGACTTTTTTTGATGCCAAGTTAATTAAATTCTCACATTCGTATTGCTTAGTTTTACTTGGAATTTCAAGCGTTTTTTTTTTTCATATAATAGTTTCATAGTCAAGTATGGATTGTTTTCTGGCTTGATTGAATTCTTTTCTGGATCATTGCTAATACATATGGATTGTTTTCTGCAGCCGGTTTATGAACCAGTATTTTCTTCTGATTGCTTGCCTTCAGTTATGGCCACTTATCACTCCTGTGAATCCTGCCAGTACCTGGGGTCCACTTCTCTTCATATTTGCAGTGTCTGCAACAAAAGAAGCATGGGATGATTACAATCGTTATCTTTCTGACAAGCATGCAAACGAGAAAGAAGTGTGGCTTGTGAAGGATGGCATTAGAAAGCATGTATGATTTCCTTCTCTTCCTTTTTCCTAATGTTCTTTTTCCTTTTAGCAACACCGGAAATAGGACTCAAATGAATGAAAGAGTTTACCTATGTCATACCATCGTGTCCATCCAAAAAATTTACATCATAACTAAGGATGTAGTAGTGGCTCCAAATGTTTGTTGATTGCTTTTTCACTGTCAATATTAATGTGGTATCACCTAGGTTTACTATTTGGTAGCCTTTTAGCTCTCTTGTGACTGGATGCATTATCAGAGCTTACCTATTCCTATTATTATATATAAAGCATTTGTATTGTTTTAGAGTGAACTTTGGACAGAGTTTAAGCACATATCATGTCATCAACAACAGAGTTTTTAGGGAATGTAGAAGTGCTATCTGTGTCAACACCCTACTGTCCTGTATCCTTCTTGGTGTTACTAAGTCCTTTAATGTGTTGTAGCATCTTTCTGTGGATTATATGATTGACTGCATTTTTGGTGATTTCTTTGTGCTGCTAATGTCTTCTTTTAGGTTCAAGCACAAGACATTCATGTGGGCAATATGGTGTGGCTTCGTGAGAATGACGAAGTTCCTTGTGACCTTGTTCTCCTTGGTACTTCTGATTCCCAAGGGATTTGTTATGTGGAGGTGATTTTCTGTTCCATACATGTGCTTTAACTTGTTCTTTTTGTATTTAATATAATGTTTTCTTGAAGTTAGAAAATCATCGTGGATTCGTGTTTATACTGCTAGCTTGTAGTGGTAAATGGAACCAGGTTTAATCAATTGAATAGTCAACTGTGGATTGACCAGACAGCACGCTGCAGAAAATTTGAGTTGTTTCCCTTAATTGTTGCCTCAAGCTGCTTCTCATTAAATTGAAGGATTGCCAGTGTGTTGTATGGATTGCCTAACTATTAGGGACTGTTAGATAATTTTGTGTTAGTTTACCTTTGGTAAACCCAAATAACATATTGAAGGAAGTTTAGCATGATGTCCTTTTAATCTTGTTGTTAGCTTTGATGGGGCAAATAGGTAAACTTGCATATGGTAGAAAGAGTTAAAGCTGATATGTCATCTTAGTCTTTCCTCTCTTCTGTTATACCACTTTTATTGGGCCTTTATCTAGTGGCCTTGTCACCATGATTCATGGAGACTAGACATGGTTGAGGCATTTGGAAAGACAGGAGAGTTCTGGGGCAGAGGGAGGTCCGTGAGGTAAAATGGTACATGTTGATCTTCAGTATAGGGGCTGTTCATTATTATGGTTAGAGTACCAATGGAAGATTGGGGTTGTAGGAGGATGTATAAATGGAACAAAAGTTGCAAAAGGGCTATAAACAAGATGATCATGAGTTCACCTGCTTTGTTTTGCCTATTGTTGTCTTTCACTCCTCATAATTGTGATGGAAATTTAACTTGGTCATGGAAACATTCTGTAAGTAAAGTGTCATTGACATTGCAATTGTTTGTCATTACCTTGGCGATGTCATTTTCTATATCATATTATCAATTTTTCTGATACAAAGATAAATATCAATGAAAGACAGAAAGCAGCTTCAAGCAAGTGCTCCCTGCTCCAAAATACAGCAAATCCCAATTTTATTACAATAAGGCTATTGGGTAACCTATAAAGGCCCCACCAGCGTTACCCCACAAAGAAGCTAGAAAAAAAAAAAAAATCCGTCCCCAAATATAATCTAGAGAAAAATTATTACCGAAAAAATATGGGTACTTCCTTTTAACCTAAATACACCAAAAAATAGCCCAAAATGCACAATTGCACAACACTTTCCCCTCTTTACTTTTGCCCAAAACCAGCAAGGTATCTCGAAAGAGGTCCACCAAGGATCCAGGAGCTGCGCACTGCTTACCACGGTTACCAATCAATCGGTTCCGAAGCCATTGAGCTCAATCACAATGGAGAAATGAAAGGATTCCTGGTCTCACACAAACATTTGGCCCCTACGTTGTTGAAGATTGTCATAAGTATCCAACTGTATCCAATACCATAGTCCTACCAAAAAAGCCACACCTTAAGGTGAACTTTGGTTTCATATCCAATTCATTAGAAGTCAACAGAGGACATTGTCCTAGTAATAAATGAAAAGAAGGTTGTACGACTAAAAGTTCTTGTATTGTCAGTCTTCCACACAAGAGCCCAACATTCGACAGTTGAATTGTCACAAGAATACTTATTAAAGCAGAAAGGTCAACCATTCCCGATCAGAAGGTTCCCTCTTTGAATGAAGGTCTTAGATGTTCCTTTGCTTTGAAAGAAAGAGAAAACCATGGCTTTATAAAGAGTGGATGGTTTGTATCTCTGAGGGAACAAAAGAGAGAAAGTCACTTCCTCTCCAAACATCTGTCCGAAATCAGACTCTCTCTCCTCCCTACCTTGTAACTTGTAAGAAACCAAAGGTGAATAACAGTGAGAAATCTGTGAGATAGATTTCCAATGGGCAGCATGACTGCTAGAGGTTCATGAGGAAGAACCCAAACATTATTTTTGAAGACCATATCTGCTCTAGATAGTTGTAGGCCACAATGTAGATGCCTTCAAACTATATCATAATAATAGTTTTATTATTGCTATTCTTAAATTTTGAATATTAATTAGAAATCTAGTAAAAACTCATAGCTCAAGCAAGTGTTTATATTTGTCTTCAACATCCAGAAAAGACTCCAGCTAATTTCTTGACGTGCAGAAGCTATATCGTAAATTGCCTTTTTTAAAGTGCATTATCACCACAACCAATTTATATCACTCACACTTGAGGATACGGATCCGATACGATACAAGATCCGAGTGTCCAATGCTTCAACTCAGAATATTTAACATACAGAGGAGTTGATGACGGGTACACGGACTCACATTATTTATGTTACCCGGATTCTTCAATTTTTGCCTTGTACTCGCGTCGACCGGATAGGATTCGAATCCTAGTGCAAAATACGGGTCCGACTCTTCATTTTTACTATGGACAAGGCATAATCAAGAGAAGAAGAGAAGAGCAGGAGAATAAGGAAAATAACCAAAATTTCCAGAATTTGTTTTAGCAATGGATTATAAACCTGCTGTTTTCGAAATACAAATCAAGAATACAGAAATACTAATTTGAGATTGTTATGATTACTATTATTTGTCTAACCTACAAAGAAAAAAATTTAAAAATTGCCCAGTCCCGACACCCATGTCCAAACTTAGGACATTGTCCGTGTGTCCATAAATTTTACAAATGGCGGGTTGGACTAGCGGATCCTTGTCCGTGTCGGACATCTCAATACGAGTCCAGATAATGTAGCGCATTATGGAATATAAGGACTTCGGATAACGATCATGCTAACATATTTCTCTGTCTCTCCTGCCATGGCTTACATCTTTTTTCTTCATCTCTCCTTCTGATGTGGCAACAATGGTTAGAAGTAGTTTTTTTTTTTTTATTAGCATTCCATCACGCACATCCAAAAGTATCCGGGGATCGTATCCTGCTGGTCACTGCTACCCCGGCTGCACTGTGGTATCTGGTGGACACTGGATCGCAACCCCCTGGCTGTGTACCAGTATGATAGCAGCCAATTCTTCTCTTCGTTCAAAGCTCTAAGTTGATGTATACGTTATAGAACTCCAACATCTCTGTGGACCACGCATAAGGCTACAGGTTGAGCATAAGTTCCCCTATTTTCTCGGGGAAAAAATTATTTCTTAGATCATATTTAAGGCTGAGGAGCCTTCTTAGGGTCTTTGTTGGCTAAAGCTGCATAGGCCTTTTCACTCTACTCATTCATTACGGTACAATGGTATGGGGCCTTTCTGTAGATATGGAGCTAGGAGAACTCCTTGTCGTTGACGATTCTCTTTTTAATGTTGTATTAAAATAAAAAACTCCAACATCTATGTGGATAACAAATGACTTTATGCCTGTAAAATTTTACATTCAAATTTTTTGATGGTTCTTCCTCTTTCCTCACTACTAGTTGCCTACAATCTAGTAAGAATGTTTTCTAAGACTTCAATCATTCAATGCATTCAACGTATTGCCTTCTACTGATTTTTTGATAATGTGCAGACAGCCGCATTGGATGGTGAAACTGATTTGAAGACAAGAGTCATTCCCTCTGCATGCATGGGCATAGACTTTGAGCTGCTTCATAAAATAAAGGTATGATCCTTTCGTCTAATATCTTCAGCTATAGTATTATTTATTATACAGACAGATGAATTTATTTGATACTCTACCATTGACAGGGAGTCATTGAGTGTCCTAATCCGGATAAGGACATTATGAGATTTGATGCAAATCTCAGGTTATTCCCTCCATTCATAGATAATGATGTATGCCCTTTAACCTTTAAAAATACACTTCTTCAGTCATGCTACTTGAGGAACACAGAATGGGCTTGTGGAGTGGCAGTCTATACTGGTTAGTCCTGTTTCTGTGGTCTATGCTATTGTGACAATGTGACCTACAATCTGCTTCATCTGTATTATCTACTCATACTTTTTTAAGAACAGTTGTTTCTGAAAAAAGCAGCCCTGTCTCCAGTAACATATTTAGCCCCCTCCCTTTATGTTTTTTTGTCGGGTTGGGCATTTTTTTTTTTTTGGGGGGGGGGGAGGTGAGGGGTGTGTTAAAGACAATTAAGAAATTTGCCTTTGTTCTCCATTCTCTGACGTTAGTTCTATTTATCACCTGAAAAACAATCGAAATTTGCTTCCTAACATATTTGTTATTTGTAATTTGAAATATCACCTATTAGATCATTCTTCCAATGATGCTTCCCCCTTATCGTGGACTTGTCAACATATGGTAATTAAAGAGTCCAGTCTTCGGGCAATGCACAATATTAGGCATATGGTGTAGAAGATTAATTTCTCCAGAAAACCATAGTCCAGCAAAAAGCTCAAACCTTAACAGGAACTTTAGCTCTCCAAATTTGGTTCAAGATTGAAGTCAAAGCTGTAGGCATCGGCTTAGAAGTTGACTTCAAGAAGGTATTACAACAAAACATCCAAGAAGGGTCAGCCTTCCACACACTAGTGTATTGCTCCTCTATAAGCTGAATAGAAGCCAGATTTGAGGTCAAAGCAATGTACTTATCAATTTCTCAATTATAAGTAGGCCTTCACAAGTGGAGATTCCAAGAGATTCCCTCAACAGTGTTTACCTAAGGGATCAAGTGGAGATTCTAGATAGGTCAACTTCGCTGAAGAAAATTATTTGTATTAATCTCACCCAACACCATAATCCACACATAGGCTCGCACCTTTAGTGGGGTCTTTCATATTCAAATGGCATTTTCAACCAGGAGAGGTGGAAAAGTAAAAACATTACACATCTACCCTGGACTTCCAAGTTTCCCTCAACAGCCTTTCTCTTTTGTGATGTGTTCTTGACTGATGTTGTTGTGTAGAAGAATATTATCGGGGAGTGCTTGTTATTCCAGTTGGGGTTTTTTCTTGGCCCTGCACATGGTTAATTTATTAATTATGGTAGTTTCAAGCTTTCAGCTGCAACCACAAGGCTTTCCTGTTAAAACTTGGTGTATTATTAGTGCTTAGATTTTGGTGTGGACATGAGTGGTTGGGAATTGGGATGGTAAGTCAGGCACAGAGTTTATGGGTAGGTTTGAAGGACAAAGGGAAGGGTAGAAAAGTCTGTTGGGATAGGAGACCCAATGCTCCATTTTCAACATTATGCTCCTTTTGTCGTCAGGGGTTTACAATCCTGTGAACCTGTATGAAGTAACACTTCCATTTATTTTTATATAATTGCGATCTTCAGCTGCACATTTAAGGTGTGTTTGCTAAAGATTTGAGTTCCTCTTTTGTAAGTCTTTTTATAGTTGGATCAAGTCCTTCATCTTAGACAACTCTTGTCTGTCCTTGATATTTGGTCAAAATCAGTTGATGAATGATGGTTGTTTATTCCTCTTTTTTCCTTTAATACATATGTGCATTAGTGAGCATGACCTTGGTGCATTTCTAATAAAATTCCTCACTACATGAAGTAAATGAAAAGGACACTTCTATACGTGATTTCTCCCTGAGAGTCTGAGATATGTTGTCTCATTTTGGAAAAGGTTTGTGTGACTTTTGGCATGTCATGGTGGATTTTGCAGTATGACAGTAGATACTATTTTGCACCAGAGAGGTAGGTTGTAACTTACACGACAAATGCCAGAACCTTTTTTAACAAATTCCAGTCTCACTGTATACAATAAGTCAGTTAGCATTGTCGAAGTACCTCTATTCAACTGTTACAGAATGTATGTTTACTGGAGCATAATCTGAATAAACATAAACCGATCTCACGTCTTAGCCATCAGGCATTTTTGGCTTCTTAAGTACTGGTTATTCATTTATCAAATAGCATCTAGCCATTGTGCAGGGAAGATTGAGCGAGTTCATTTGATTACAGTTACTTTGTGCTAGCTTTTTTATGAAGGGTAGAGTATCAAGCTGGTCAATCATCAATGTTGATCTAGGATTTTACATATTTCGACTTGTATTTTCCAGGCAATGAAACTAAGCTTGGAATGAGCCGGGGAATCCCAGAGCCAAAGTTAACTGCTGTTGATGCAATGATTGACAAGTTGACTGGAGCAATTTTCGTTTTCCAGATTGTAGTTGTCACTGTTCTTGGTGTAGCTGGAAATGTGTGGAAGGATACTGAAGCAAGAAAGGTTCAGCTCCCCTTGCTTCTTTTGATAGTTGTATCCTGTTGTACAAATAATATTAAACCGGTTTGTTATTAACATGTTATTGAGTTCCCCTTCTACATGTTTAGTATATTTAGAAACATGTTGGCCTACACCCAATAGACCTTTAGTATCATATGATTAGAGCTGTCACTGTGATTTAGACATAGTGATTTCCTAAAAAAATCTGAGGTTTTAAACTTCTATATGGACATTAAAGAACTAAATTTATTCATTGGTGATGTTGTTCCTTTTTCCTAGCATCTTGAGATTTAAACTTTGTGCTTTCGATCATGTGGAAGTTCTAGGCTTCTAGTTTAAGCTTTGACTTGGTTCAGGCTAACTTCTGTTGGTTTAATTTAGTTGTGATCAAATACTAGATATGCAGCTGACTTTCTTCCCTTTTATTTCTTGTCATCAGCAATGGTATGTTTTATATCCAGAGGAGGGCCCGTGGTATGAACTGCTGATTATACCTCTACGGTTTGAGCTACTCTGTTCGATAATGATACCTATCTCAATAAAGGTAAACAGTTGAGTCTTCTGTTGTTAAATTTGGATGCCAGTGGTTTCTTGGTCATTGACAGGGTGTGAGACATAACTAGTCCTTGCCATGTCTCCTATCAATAAATTTCTTTATGCAATTGAAAAGAACAGGCAATGTGAAGGGTAATGATAGGAAGAGGTTAACATGCTTGTTTATTGATTCAATTCCAACAATATGGGGTTTTCCTACTTTTGCCAGATTTTGTTTTATGTCGTGGCCAGCTTTGTTGGTTGGAGCTTGTTTTTGACTTTCTCTTCACTTGTGCTTCTATTTTCTGAAATTCCTTATGGTACTGATGGCCGTGATGCCTGATATACTACAATTATGCTGGCTATAGTCTTGACACTAGTTAACAACTTTCCAAAATAACCTTACTTGTTGTGCGGCTGGGACAAACCATGGTAAAAAATCTGAAGAGGTGAATGAATCCCTGTTCAGAATCACTTTTATAGCTAGTGGTGTAGGATATATTAACCATACAAGTAAAGGAGGTTAGGACACTACATCATAACCCTTGACAGTGGTCATAGAAAAGTATATCTTAGTTTGCATAAGTTTGGTTTAATTTGGCCGCGACAAATGGAGATTACTGCATAATCCATAAATGGTTTCATGACCTCTGCCTATACGCTGTTTTCTGTGGCTCTGTTTTATCTTCGTTTGCTCCCTTCTATACTTTCTGCCAGACCTGTTCATATTGGAGATCCCCTAAAGGGACATTGGAGGAGCTGGGGCACCCATCACGTACTTGTATATCCCTCTCCCATCTTGAGGTTTTATCCTTAAAAATTTCCTATCTTATTTCTACTATTTTTTTCCACAACTTCTCTGAGTGACCCAACACCCTTGCTCCTTTCTTGTACCTGATCGGGTTTCTTGACGCTGATCTTAGAGTCTGGAAGTTTCATGTTTATGTAGTCTTTAGTGCACCCTTAGCAATAGTAGTCAGTTTTTTGGGATTGACCATTCTGAATGTATCTTGGTGGAAAACCTCAATATCTAGTACAGGTTTTGGTGCTGTGCTTCTATGGCTCTTAAGTTATGGTTGGTCCGACAAGGTCTTTTGTAGATATACCCTGAATCGTATCGTTTCTACCGACAATGCATCTGTTTGCTTGTAGAGAGTGGGTCTCTGTTACTCCGACACTCTTTTCCAAAGGATCCCCATGTCGGACACAACACTCTCCTACACGACACTCATGATTTAATATGATTTACGTAATTGATGAATTCCATGTGTCCGAACCTTAAGTCGCGTCGGACACTCTTGGACGCGTCTGAGTAAAAATAAATGATAGAAAGCTGTCTACAATGTGATGCGGCTTATGCAATTTGGATCACATCGATGGGTTTCACTGATAGGAGTTGGTATGTCCACCTTTAGTGGTGGACTTTCTTCATGTTGATTTTGTGGTTTTGGCCATTTGGATGAATGAAAGAGGGCTAATTTCTTTGGAAGTGTGACATGATGGCTTAAGCATTGGCGAATTTTTGTGTGCGGGTAGCGTACAGAGCTTCTTTAGGGGTAAAAGCTTTGGGTGTTTTCAAGGTACTCCAATTAGTTTTCTTAAAAGTAATCGGACCCTTTTGTAATTATCTTTCTTGGAGGTTTCCTTGTTCTCCAATACAATTTTGATATTATATATAGAAAAGAAAAAACATAAGCAGCTGTCTCCTACTGCAATTGAAGCAGAGATATCTATTTTTAACTGCATACAACTTCATGTAAGGATCATCAGATGCAGTGGCTTTTGTTTATATAGGTGACTTTAAACAAAAGAGAAAATGCTTGAAGTTGATAATCTATCATCCAATTATATCTGACATCGTATACATTATGGATGCATATGCGCATAAGAAAGTTATTAGCTTAGAATACTGGGGTCAGTGATTCACTCTGTAAGTCTAATATATGAGGAGTGAAGTTTGTATATTTATATTTGACAGGTATCTCTGGATCTCATGAAGAGTTTATATGCAAAGTTTATTGACTGGGATCTCCAAATGTTTGACCAGGAAACGCGTGTTCCCTCTCATGCAACAAAGTAAGACTTGATTAGTTGCTTGTCTAAAATTTTACATCTAAGAAATTTGTGAGGATTTTGTTGTGCTTTTTTCATTGCAGCACAGCAATAAGTGAGGACTTGGGACAAGTTGAATATATCTTGACTGATAAAACTGGTACCTTAACCGAGAACAAAATGATCTTCAAAAGGTGCTGCATTGGTGGAATTTTCTATGGAAATGAGTCCGGGGATGCTTTAAGAGGTTTGTTTTCAGAATGAATTGTCCCGGTAGTTCTTCATTGTTTCAGCTCAATTAAATGTGGGAAACTACTAGTTAACTCTTCTAAAGATGGCTGTGCAAAGCTTTTACCTGGTCAAATGTTAAAATCCATGGAGTTTTGGTAGTCTATAGTCCTTCCAGAAATAAAATGAGAAGAATGCATAGCAAGCATTCTGGAAACGCTTCAGAAACAGGATATTGTTTACTTAGAGAAGAGTTACTGGTAATGGCTTTGGGAAACACTGCAAAATACATTCCCTGTGGAATCTCTGCCTGTCCACGCTGCCAGCCTGTACATTCAAAGTTTTTAGATCTGTTGTTCGTTCATAGAAAGTCTGGATCTATATATGGAGACACTCATTAGTTGGTGATAGGCATGGATAGTTAGGGCTTTTTATTGCCAAATAGGATTAATTGTAGCTTTGGCAAATCATAGTGTAAGGGAGAGTGGAGAACAAACTTACAGAAGGATATGCGGACATGGCTTTTTTATGAGAGAAGGATAGTTGCCAAATTAAATCTCTTGCTAATCCTAACACAAATGTAGAAGGGTAGTATCACATCCACGTGAAAAGAGGACTAATTGATGTATATGAGCGTAACAAATACCTAGATAAACTTAGTATCTATAGTGACCGGAAATGAGACTTTAAGTTTGTTTGAATTAATATCTAATTAACCTTATGTTGAGAATATAGATAAGTTGTAAATCCATGGTCTTTCACCACCTATTCAAGTATCTGGTCCCACTCTAATTGGTCTCTCTTGAGTACTCTTAGCTAAGATCCCGAACTTTACTCTCCAAGTAGAATCACTTCCAAAGTTCTTCTAGTTTAGGAAATACACAAATTATTAAAGAAGACCGTCTACTTTTATTATAAATGTAGACCAAGCCATTCTGGCCAATAAAGACATATAAATCTACACCTAATTTGACATAAGCTCTCTACAAGCCCAAATTAGGTGTAGATTTATATGTCTTTATTGGCAGTATGGCTTGGTCTACTCTTATAATAAAAGTAGACGGTCTCTCCCAAGACTAGTTGTAGGAAATATGGTTGTCGGAAATTGACCCAACATTTTTGGTCTGTTTTTTTCTTGCTTCATTTCGACTCCACCTCGTGAATCATGACTTGATCTCCTTGGGAGATGCGCTCTATCTTGAGTGCTCCAGATATCATTGAACCGGACCAGAATGCTTAAATATCATCAAACTCAAATGATTTTCTAATTACAACAACGCTACACTTAAACTCACCAAAACGGATGCAAACCAACCAAAACTTAGCGCTAAATGATAAGACGTATCAGTTGGTTAGAGATATTTTCTTTCCTTGTTTTCTGATATATTTTACTTCTATTTGTTTATTTGACATGTCTGATAGCTGTTGCTTTGATTTCATTAAAACTTATGCTATGAAATTTAGCAGAAAAATTCTTGCATAATTAATTAATAAATATAGAAATATATGTTTAAATTGTTGTTCCCATTATCCTAGTCTTTTGAATATTTTAAATTATCTAGAGAGACGGTCTATTTTTAAGCTGTTTTAACTTAAATAGTCTTGTCACTAATTGAGTTATAATGATCACATTTTCAACACTATAAACAAATAACCAGTTTAGGGAAAAAAGTGACCACTTAAAAACCATCCAATTTTAACTTAAAGATAGACGGCCTCATACAAGACTTTCTGGTTTTGTAGAACCATTTTCCAGTTTCATCCATATCTGTGATCACTAGACATATCTGTTTATGCGCGACATAGATTCTTGCTAGAGATAATTGTGTTGCATCTTGGTAATTGTTGACAATTTTTTTTCTTTGGTGAGTCTTTCTTACTTCTTTGGTGTTATTCTTTGATGGATTTAATTGGGTATTCTTTGAAATTATAGAGTTTGATTGGACTTGCAATTTTATTAGTCTTTCTGTTCTGCATCTTTAATTGATGAATTTCCTGGTATACATTAAAACACTTGTTTGAAAAATAGAAGAAATAAAAATGCAATTCCTGGTTTTGACCTCTTATCGATACTTCTCTGTGAATGTCTTTATATATCTCTTTCAAAGTCCACAGCCGTATCTGTGCTGGCTCCTGATATTTCCCATATGCATATCTCTTTACAGATGCTGCACTACATGATGGTGTTGCCTGTGGCTCTCCAGATATCTTGAGATTTGTAACTGTTATGGCCATATGTAATACCGTTGTACCAACACAGAGGTGATCTTTATTGGAAAAAGTTTGGTCTTTTTTTTGCCGAGAACTTGAATTTTTTTTCCTTCATTGGAAAAAAGTTTGGTCTTTTTCCCGAGTTATATAATTTTAGCTTGTTTGCAGTAAGAGCGGAGATATAATATACAAGGCACAATCTCAGGATGAGGAGGCCTTAGTACATGCTGCTGCCCGCCTGCATATGGTTCTTGTCAAAAGGACTGGAAATGTTCTTGGTACAGATTTCTGTTTTTTGTTAAAATTATCAAGGGTATGTCCCGTATTATCTGTCATTGCCAGTCTGTTGTTTAATAGAGCTCTCTTTGCAGAAATCAATATTAATGGTTCTCTGAGACAATATGAACTATCGGATGTATTGGAGTTTACTTCGGACAGGAAGAGAATGTCAGTAGTGGTGAGAGATTCACAGAATGGAAAGATTATTCTGCTGTCAAAAGGTGCTGATGAAGCAATTTTGCCTTGTGCAACTACTGGTAAAGCATCTTCCTTCCTTTTCTCTGTTTCTTCCTTTCTCTATTTGCTGCTGTTATTAACTCCATCATGGAAGTAGATGTTTAAACGGCCTGCTATACATTTCTCTGTTTCTTCTGGAGCTCCTGCACTTCCTTGGATACCCATTTTTCTGTGTGAATCCTTTTTTTTTGTTGATCTTCAAGATGAGCCAATCTCCTGAATGGCATGTTAGTTCATTCATAGGCTTTCTGCCATCATGTTTTCTTTATTTTATTTTTTATTTTTATAAAAAAATGAGTCGCTGAAATCAACTCTGCAAAGGAGGACAAGTAGTCCTCCTAAGCAAGACAACTCAAAGATGCCCAATTCCCTTGCAAAAGAGAAACCAGGATATTGTTACAAAGCACCACTAGCTTTCGGCCATAAAGAGGATATTCTTACGAATCTAATATGAAGAAAATCCAACAAAGTTGCCAGGGGAGCCCATTCCTCTTGCCCAATACTTTCCACTCTTTTATTCCGTCAAGCTCAGTCCCCCAAAATATTCTATACTATATTGGATGAGCTTTTGATAGGACATCATATATATGTAACACCTTAGACTGGCCAGTAACCTATGGTGAACAGAAACTCATCGTTTGTGTCCCAAATGCAAAAAGGGAATGAAAATGCCTGAAATTCATGTTAAATACTGTAAAGAGGTCTCGGTATGTTAAAATGTCTGAGTGAGGCTACAGCTGATGAGGATATTACAGTTGGTGTTTCCGGGTCTGTTATTAGTAACTCCCTATTTATGGGAAGTATTGTTACCAGTTTTAGCCAATGATGTTAATACTGGTGCCCTCCAAGAGGATAAACATATGAGCGTGTGAGGTTGTTCAAATAAACAACCATGATAACAATGATGAGGTTGTGCGGTATTTTTCTAGAATTAGTGTTGGTAGAGACATGGATAAAATGCGAATTGCTGGTGGCTATTGAAATGAGTTCTTTTCACTCAGCAATGATTTCTGTTTGCTCTGATGATCTGTCTTTGATGTAATTAGGTCAACATGTAAGGACATTTACTGAAGCTGTTGAACATTATGCTCAACTGGGATTGCGGACATTATGCCTGGCATGGCGTGAGCTGAAAGAGGACGAATATCTTGAATGGTCTTTGATGTTTAAGGAGGCTAATAGCACTTTGGTAGATAGGGAGGTAAACCCAACATCACAATTGTCTGACTATTATATCTATATGTACAGTCAATCTCTTCGTTTTCTTACATACTCTGCTAATTACAGTGGCGTATAGCTGAAGTCTGCCAAAAAATTGAACATGACCTTGAAATCCTTGGGGTTTCTGCAATAGAGGACAAATTGCAGGTATACTATGCTTTTGACGATTCTGTATCTTAAATTCTTGATAGCAATTTTATGAATTTCACAGCTGTTTTGTAGCTACATAGATAGTCATAACTCACGAGTGTCAAGCTTTCATAGTTTACTTGAAGTAGGATTTGTCCATATGCAAGTTTAGGCTTTAAGTGTTTGGTGCCTCTAATTTCATGGCCCCAACGTACTTTCCACAACGAGCTGTGCGCGCGTGTGCTGTACGGGCAATTGCTGTACACACACCAGACACAGCTCCCCTAGTGCAGCATAAAGCATTTAAATTTCTGAGCAAATGTGAATAATATAAGACAATAGATTTTATCTGAAATAAAGCCACTAGCTTTTCTGAGATTCTGACATTGGAATCAGTCTCTAGTAAAGGATATGAAGAGTAAAACAAGAACAACAATAGTATTCTCTTAATTCTATTTAGCTGAATGCAAGCACAGCAGGCTAATATCTCAACTATCACAACAGGACTAGTCAGAGTGAAAAGGACTAATCAGGTCCTGGAAGCTCAAGGCTATTCTTATTAATCAAGTCTGTACATTACAGCCTAGGAGCAGGGCTGAAATAGGCAGGTTGAAGACGACAGTACACTCTAGTGTAGAATACCAGGTAAATCAAGGAGGTAACTTCAACTTGATTTACCTGATATGTACATTACAAATAAGGACAGTAAATTGAAAGATATTTACAAGAATGTAATGCTGGTTGCTTTTCAGCCCTTCCTTGTTTGTGAGAAGTTCAAACGGCTTCTTAGTCTCAAATGAGTGTAGAAGTGGTCCTGCTAGCACAGCTCATCTTTTAGCTTTCAAACAATATACCTAAGAAATGACACTGTCTGGTAGGTGAACTGTGGTCCTGCCCTTTCTCTGAAATTCTTTGCTTGTGGATTTGATCACATGTTCACCTGAGGTAACCTTGAATGACTCGATTTGTAAAGGTGAATATCGCACAGTAATAGTGCACTGGCCTCTACTCTAGTCATCAAAGACTTAGCAGCAGTTATTTAGCTCTTAGCAAGAAAAGACTGATGCAGCTTGTTCCTCTGTTGCTATTCAGTTGCAAATATCTTTATGGAGGGTAATACCATGATGTTGCTCGAGAAACCTTGACAATTTATAATGATGGGACCAAGACTGAACATGGGTAGTGATGGTGGTCTGTAGGTTAAAGGAGTGACTTTCTCTGCAGAATCTCTGTTGTAGCTCTTGATGTAGTCCTTGTCACACCAATATAACCTTAAGACTTGGTGAACAATTATTTTCTTTTTTGGTACAAACTTGGTGAGCAATTATAGGCATGTGGTAAGTGACTTCAGGGTGTAGGAACAAGTGACCACACCCTTTTAGCACCTGCTGCACCTAGGAAGGAATTTGGGGCCGTGGCGATATTATGGTAGGAAAAGGGACTGCCAATTTGAGAGAATACAAGGAGTACTTGAGGATGTTGTACTTATTTTTTGTTTTAAGAATAATTTGAGCATGGAGGTCAAAGACGGCATCAATCTCATGACTTGAGATTAAATCAAAAAATATCAGTCAATTTCAAATTCTCGATTCAACATGGAATAAATTCTGTCTAGAGATTACACTGTGCTGTGGTCTCTCCAATTGTAGTTATTATAATCATCTTGGTAAATCTCCTTGTGCTACTTCGTTTAGTAAATCTAGCTTTATATTGGAATCTAAGGTGCCTAGGTAGGTTGTTCCCTTTGCGTGGACTGCTTGTTTATGGAGGACCAACATGACTGATAAACTACAGATTAGGTGGGTGATAAATGCATCACTCAATGCGTGTGGTTTTTATGTCATCAGACTTGGGAGACGGGAAAACTTCTTTGTTTCACATTTTTGATATAAGTCTCTAGCTATAAGGGGGTGTTGGTGTACAATGGTTTACCTGGCATCCCGTTTGTGCCGCTCTAAGGCTGTCTTCCTAGGTCTAATTTTCAATGATGGAAGGCATGATGAAAAACACTCATTTCTTCCACTTCTCTTTCATAAAGGACTCCTTGTCTTCTCAACTGTGGGTAACTCCATTTTCTCCTGTTGTTAGTTAACAAGTTCTCATATGTCAAAGAGAGGTGGCTTTCTGTTTCTCCATTCTCTGTTGTATGTGGTTCGAGTTTAGGATCCAACAGTTCATTAGTTCAGAACAGAAGATGTTTGGTTATCATCTGGTACATTATATCCTACACCCCTTGTATCATGCACCATGCACCAAGATAAATATGGATGATTAAGTTTAACACAATCATTGTATATATACAAAATAGTTGGTTTAACATACTTGGTGAATATGAACCTTATGGGGGGTAAATGTGTAAACTATAACATGTGTAGTAGGGTGGATGATTTATAAACTATATTGATTTATGAGAATAAGTCCTTTTATACGGGTGAATATGGTGCATGATATAAGGGGTGTATTTAATAATGATTGATGCTTTTTATTTGTGTTTTTGGGGATATCTTATCCACGTAGTTGTACAAACTTTCCTCCTTGATAATACTGTTTTCCTTATTATCCAAAATAATAAGATGATGATGGAAAAAGAAGACAAAAAACCAAGAACTTTCATAATATCAGCAATGCAACTTGTGGTCATAGTATATTTCTGTATTTTGCAGGAAGGGGTGCCAGAAACCATTGAAGCTCTCAGAAAAGCTGGAATCAACTTTTGGATGCTAACTGGAGACAAGCAGACTACTGCTATACAAATTGCTCTTTCTTGCAATTTCATTTCTCCAGGTACTTTGAAGAATGTGCCCCTCTGCCTTTGTATGCATCTGCATATTGAACTAAAGCTGCTGGAATTGGTAATATATTGGAAGGAGAGTATCATATCTGGATCATGTGTACAAGCAATTGTGGCTATATAGACATGTGAAAAGTTACCAAATAAACGAAGTATGTAGCAATATAGACTCTATAGATGATGAGTAAAAACTGAAATCAGCTATCTGGATTGAGACATAATACCCATATGTAAGGTTTGTTGATCATCAGATATAATTAGATATCAGAAGACATCATTAAATATTTATCCATGTAAGGATCGTCTTTCTTTTCTTTTTGATTGAAACATAATCATATCAGCAACAAATAAGCATAAGAGGACAGGAAGTCCTGAAAGCTCAGAAATCACAAATCGGCCTAATATTTTTAAGAAAAGTACTTGTCATTTTGTAAAAGTACCTGCTGCTTAGCCCATTAAAAGCCAGAAACACTACCCGACCGCATACATAAATTATTCGAATGAGCGACCCCTCAATTACACGAGTTATGCTTCATCTAAATGCACCAAAAATCAACTTCCCATCCTTGCTCTCACAAAACCTAACTGGAAAAATCCATCATTCAACTAGAGCGGGCCCATTGCTCCTGGTGAATGTTGCCTAAGGAAATAAGCTGGTGAAGAAAAAGATAAGATACATATTCATAAATCATAACTCTTCCAACACATAACACACATATCCGAGTAGAAAATGTTTATTATTTCCTGTTTTCTTCTTATATCTAAGTTTGGTATGTCATGGGATAGGGATTGAGAGTTGGCCTGGGAATTTAATTGGGAATTAGGTGTGAGAGTTTTGGTGGTAATTCATCAAATAAATCTCGTTCTCATGTTTGGTATATGGGATTGGGATTATGAATAAAATAATTAAATTTACAATTATATTCTTTTTTTAAATGAGAAGTGAATGGGTAAGATGGGTGAATGAGTGAATAAGTGGGGGTATCTTGGTATATTTATGTTTGAGACTGAATTCACAAATCCAGTTACCGGCCTCCCAGGTAATATTACTGGGAATCTAACCTCCAATCCCAATCCCCTCTCAACTCCTAATCCCAGTAAAACAAACAAGGAAGCTTGATCTATTGGGAGTCCAACTCCCATTTCTAGCTCCAACTCCCACATACCAAACATTTTGTTACTTGTCGTTCTATTATTTTAAGAACCTATATGAATATCAGTTAGTACCAAAATACTTTATTAATTATGCAACTTGCATCATCAGATTCATATAAAATAAATTTATACCTGTTTGTTACGGGAGATATTTAAAGGTTAAAGCTCGACCTCGATATGTGAGAACTTAAGTTAAAAGAACAAAAAAAAAAAATGAGAGAGGGAGTATGATTTTATAGTATCTAGCTTCAAAGGGTTTAATCAGAAAATAAGCACAAGCACCTTTTTTGTCTCTTGTCGTTCATTACTTGGATGGTAAACAGCTCGTTGGCTTGCCTTTGATAATCAGCAGTGTAACGATAAAATCCTCATCCTTTCTCTTCTTGCATTGGTGCTTCTGCATTCTGTTTGCTCTTTTTATCATACTATCTTCTGTAGAATTGTGGAACCAATGTTTCGTTTTCATTGTGACGGTTCTCTCTCATTTGCTTCCCTCTGGTGGTCACTGGTCAGCACTGTCCCAAACAACCTACACCCTTTCTCTTTTCATTCATGGTGCTTCTAGATTCCCTTGCTTTCTTTTACATTATTTTCTGCCGGTTCTGCAACAAATGCAACTTCTAGAAGGTAAGAGTTCTCTTTTTTCTAATTGTGGGCAGAACCTAAAGGTCAGCTGCTGTTAATTGATGGGAAAACAGTAGATGAAGTTTGCAGAAGCTTAGAGAGGGTCTTGCTTACTATGAGAATAACAACTACAGAACCAAAGGTAATACCATGTGATATATCTGTAATCATATTGACTTTCCATTATTGCTGGTTATTGATGGTTTTGTTTTCTGATTGTCTGAACTATTGATTTTTTATTTTACTTTTTGTCGTACTTCTGTTGGTCGTGTCATGTAACAACTAAGTTTCCCTCTTATTGATGTGTTAGGCATTTTTGTAGAATTGACAATGCTATTGAACAACATGATGATATAAAAGCTGCAGTTGTTAAAAGACTTATTCGCAAACAAGCTAACTAAAATGCACTTCAGTCACCTGCTTTGAGACAGTGAACTCTGAACCAGAAAACATCAATATTTTATGATTATAATGTGAGGATGGACAGATGCACCATTAGTGGCAGGCAGGCAGGGTGGTAGCACTTGAAATCCCCCTGGAAAATAACATTTAATTATCTGTGAGTGAATAGAAAATTCTGTTAAGGTCAATAACTTAATAAAATGTTTGTCGTTGACATTATTGATATCAAATTATGGCCTCATGTATTTTTGAAGTTTTTATTACACAAGTTACTTCTGCTATTACTGATTTTATTTGACTGAGAACAAAGAATCAGTTAAGTGAATATCAAATTGTGGGAAGGGGCATTACAACCATTGCAGTGTCTCGTGGCTCTTGCATTTCACTATTTTGATCTTCAATTGTTTCTTTGTTTGATTTTTCTTTTTTCACTACAGGATGTTGCCTTTGTTATTGATGGTTGGGCCCTTGAAATTGCTCTTAAGCATTACAAGAAAGCATTTTCCGAATTAGCAATATTGTCCAGAACAGCAATATGCTGTCGTGTGACTCCATCGCAGAAGGCGCAGGTGCAGTTGTTTGTCATCTGCCCTATTATATTGTCATCTTAAGTTGTTAGGTCATGTGAGAGCACATGTATTTCCTTCCATTGATGTTATCTATTCTGTTAGAAAAGGAACCAATGAAAAAGTCAGACAAGATGTTGAGAGATTTTTAATGGCTTGTCCAAGTTCCTCTGTGCATGAGCAGTAAATGAAACTGTAGAAACATCTTTGTGCATTTCAACATGAAAATGTAGTGATGTGACTGGATGGGTTGTCCAGCACACTGGAGAGTTGTTATTGAACCTCTATATTCCGAAATCTTAGTATGTTACTTGTTTATATTGGGATTTGGGATTGATATAATTCGGTACTACGTTTTCTCTAATCATGTGAAAGTGTGGGCAAGCTGCTGTGCGTCAATGCTTGTCAAGAAAAATTTATAAGGAACTAATTTATACTAGATTCTTCTATCAGAATCATCTATATATTAGTTTTCTATGTCAGCAATACATCAACCCTATTCTCCACTGCAAGTGTGACTTGATATGCCTAAAATACACTTTTGAGATCCTGAGCAACTCAGAATACGATCATTTCAAGTCTAGTTCCACTGCAAAATAGGGTATATCAAGAATTTCAAGTCATACTATGGGCTACATTTACGATTCGTGTGGTTATATGCCTCGAGTCGAAATGCTTGATTTCAAGACTTGCATAGGACAATTTGAAAGTATTTTAGACATTGCAAGTCATACATTCTCCTGACAATAGGTTAGCGTGTGTCCAATGCAGCAAAAGTAATATATAAAGCAGTTTTGTGCTAAGAAATTTATATTAGGTGGTTCTTAGCAAAAGCCTCAATTAATAGGTTTTTCCCAGTAATGGTTCGTGCTTTTAGTATATGCAATTTCTTATCCCTCTGTTTAATAATATTTACAGTGTCTGACAGAATACAATATTAATAGTCAAAATAAGTTGGATTGACATGTTTACCCTTAACTGGGTAATGTCCATTCATTATTCTCTGGCTTTGGAAGTGTAAAAATGAATGTAAAAGCTTTTCTACTGAAGGTTATGGAAGTAAAAGAACTTTATTTGCTGATGTACATTTAGAAACCATGCAAACATTTTGAGACAACCCAGAAAGCAATTACAAGCAAACATTTAGGGATGGAGTATAGAATTTGTACCATTAAACTGCTCTAATTCACTCTCCGATAATATTCTGAATGTACTAGCTTGTCAACCACAAACAGAAAAAGCTACAATCATCACAAATTTTTGGCAGGTCATTAGATTGTATTACAGACTGGCATTGTTTCCATGATTGTCTTGATCCCAACGAATCACATGACTGCTTGTATATGGTCATGTATATGTGCCTCTTGAATGTAGTCTGACTCATTTTCCCCTTTTATAAACAGTTGGTCCTGCTGTTGAAGTCATGTGACTACAGGACACTGGCTATTGGTGATGGTGGCAATGATGTGAGAATGATACAACAAGCTGATATTGGTGTTGGAATCAGTGGGAGGGAAGGATTACAGGCAGCAAGAGCAGCTGATTATAGTATTGGGAGTATGTTCATGCTTACTCTGGTTTTTAATGTTGTGGTTGTTTCTATTGAGACAAATATAACTTTGTGCACATCAAAAGACACTCTGAAGCCCCTAATTCGAATTTGATTTTGATTTGTTAAATGTCCTAATGAGTTGAAGCTGGCAAAACTATAATCTTACAATATCTGTTGAATAATTCTGCATGGAGTTGTTGAGCTTATTGTTTCAGTTCCCTCTCCTGTCTAAATTGGAAATTTAGGGACATCTCAAAATCTTAGGCCTCTGTGACTCTTTGGTTTCAGATAAGTCTCTTTGGAGAATGTCAATGGTGGATTGTCTTCCTACCTTGCTGTATAATAATTTTACTGAGCTTTTACAGAAGCACACGCATCTGATATTTTTTCCTATTTCAAAATTAAGTGGAAGACAAAGGTTCCTATGAGGGCGAAAGGTTTTTTTGTAGACTCTGGTTCTGTGTAAGATGAATGCTAGTGACAAACTGCAGATTCATAGACCAAATAGGGCTCTAGGATGGCTTATGTTTTAATAGCAGTGGTTCATGAAGCCATCAATTATACCGAATGAAACTGTATTGCTGGTAAAGGCAAAGAAAAAGGGGATCTGCCTCAAAGTAGATGACCTTAAATGAATTATTTGGTTCTTTGGAGAAATGTTTATGATGCAGTTGAAGCTTATTGTTAGAAAACCTTGGATATAGATAGTCCCTTCTGTCTCTGCCTTTTCTGTTCTAGCCTGAACATCTTAAAGATTCTCGGTTCAGTGTGATTGACAGATAGGCAGTCTTAGATTCTTCGCTAATCTGATCAATATGGAAGTAAGATGATTAAAGTGGTACAGTTTTGGTAGTGGCGTGGAGGTTTAGGAGATGTACTATGTTGCAACATTTTGGTACTTAACATTTCAGTTTTTTGAGGTAGAGTCATTTCAGTTTTTGGAGGTTAAGGAAACAAATTAGACTTCTGTAATGTGCATCCTTGCAATCTTTTGGGTTTTGTGGCTCGAGCAGAATGCCTCGCAGATTTTCTTCTGATCATTCTTTTCTTAGCTTTCATTTTAGTCTCTTGCTTTTGGTGCCAGCTCTAGATTCGTTCTGACTGATATAAAACTTGTTGACTCCTCCATTGCTCTTCTTGTTGTTAATATTATTATAAGCTTTTGTAGCTCTTTGCACCAGAATTAAGAAATGTAGTGAAAGGAGAATCGTTGCTTAGTTTGACTTCAGTAGCCTTGAAAGTAGAAATCCAAAAATTAGCTATTGGTTGGGTAAGGGAGAAGAAAAATGACGAATGGGGAGCTTGGGATGTTGGGACCCTTTTTGGTATACTCTAGAAATGCGTATAATTGTGCACAAAAGCAAAGTTCTCCAAATGTTTATTCATAAAGTACGGAGGATAATACTTTTATTTTTCTACCAAAAAGGTCTAATAAGTTATCTCTGCTTTTTTTCCGTACTTCTCAAATGCTAAAAAAGCCATTAAAATATTAAAACCTGTAACTAATCTAAGACAGTGGTCATTCAACATTGTGATGTACTCGTCTCTAAATATCTAAAAGATCTGTGTTCTAGGAGCTGTCCTACTTTCTTTATCTGGTCTGTCCCAGTTTATCTGCCATAGTATATATGGAAGGACACTTTCAACTACATATTTTCTAATGTTTTTACCATGTTAAGCAATATTGGTTCATCTCCCTCCTAACTTGCTCTTTGGTTTCTAACTTTTGAGATTATCGCTGCAGTAGCTAAATATGTCGTTTGTCCCATCAGTAATGCTATGTCAAATTAGTATGCTGATAGTTAGCTTAATCTTGGCTAGATGCTACATGTTGAAATTTCTGATGATAGTCTCTCGATTGCAGAATTTAGATTTTTGAGGAGATTAATTCTCGTTCATGGACGTTATTCATATAACCGCACTGCATTCCTGTCGCAGTATTCATTTTACAAGTCTCTAATTATATGCTTCATACAGATATTGTAAGTTAAATCTATTTCTTTCAATCAAAGTTATTTTTTTCATGGTATTCTTTTTGATTATGTTACTTTAGTATGATGAGCTAACTCGAGGAGGATGTTCAGCTTCTCTTTTGTTTCAGGGATCTCTGGAACTAGTCTTTTCAATTCTGTCAGTTTGATGGCGTACAATGTCTTTTACACAAGTGTTCCTGTTCTAGTTAGTGTTCTTGACAAAGATCTAAGTGAAAGCACAGTGATGCAACACCCTCAGATCTTATTTTACTGTCAAGCAGGGAGGTATGTGCTCTCTATTAGATTTCGAAATGTAGACCTCAGATGTCCTAGTTTTCATGTTTTTGTGCCCCCCTTGCAGAGACATGGCTATTTGATTTTTCCTTAAACTAATGTTAGCGGCCCAAGCAAAGCGGTGTCTCTGAAAACAAATACATTCTTGTTTTCATCTGACATATATTGATCAATTTTGAGAATTTTGAAAATGAGTTCATTGTTTTTGTCAAAATATCTGAATCTTTATAGATGTTAGTATAATCGATGCTCATTTTGTGAACAGGCTTTTGAACCCAAGCACCTTTGCGGGGTGGTTTGGACGATCTCTTTTTCATGTATGTCTTTAAACTCTCCTTTTCATAAGATCTGCATGTACATGTGAGTATGTGACTATGTGAGTAAGAAAGATGAACTTGTGATGGTTAAAGTGAAAAGCTTGCAAAAATATATCTATATTATATTTAGGCGAATTGGATTAAATAATCCCAACTTTACTTTTGGACAACAACAATCTCAACTTTACTTGGGTTGGCCAGTATTGGACCCAAACTAATGCTGTTAATAATCTGTTAATTAGTTGCTCTCTAATTTTTCTCCCATTTCACTCCATTTTTCTGTTTTGTTGGGTTTTTTCGCCAAAAACGAGTAGAAAAATGAAGAGAAAAAAAATAAACACATAAAAACACAAAAATTAAGCGAAACAGGAGGAAAATAAAAATTTGGAAAGCAACTAACGGAAAATTAACGGCGTTAGTACTGGGTCTAAAATTGGCCAACCCAAAGTAAAGTTGGGATTAATATTAGTAAATCGTCCAAAGTTGGGATTATGTAAATCCAATTGGCCTTATATATATTAACCATTAACAAAAGGGGGAACATGTCGAAGACGTCTTCTTCCCATAGTTTATAGAGCCTATACCCGAGTTTGTACTTACTAGGATAGCAAAAGACATTATACTTCTCCCAAGCTAGATCCTCCACAAAACTTCTCTGTCCGGGACCATTGGAAGTCAAAGCACATTTAGCGAGAACAATCTGACTTCTTAATCTTCATCATCTAGTTTATTTCTTTAACAAGCCTTGTTGCCGCAGGCTATTGTTGTGTTTGTAATCAGCATAAATGCATATGCTGGTGAAAAAGGCGAAATGGAGCAGGTAGCTATGGTGGCACTCTCAGGATGCATATGGTTGCAAGCTTTTGTTATAGCCCTGGAAACAAAGTAAGCCTTCACCTTTGAATTCTCTAGATGATAGATGCAGAAGATGCTGTTTTTAAAATTCTCGGTTGGAATCCCTGAGCATCTGTCCTCCCTCTAGCGGCCAGTCGGCCGCTGCACACACTAAAAATAAACATGGAAAAGAAATGGGGGGAAACAGATCGAACAAAGAAAATCATAAACAGCATGTGGTAGTCCCTGGCATCATTTTCTTTACTCAAACAGTCAAAATTCTCATATCTGTATTTTTTTTGGCTCCTCCACAAGCTAACCATAGTCGATCTTATGGTTTCGTTTCTGGTTTCAGTTCCTTCACATTGTTGCAGCACCTGGCAATATGGGGGAATTTGGTTGCCTTCTATATAATCAATCTTGTTGTTAGCGCCATTCCACAATCAGGAATGTACACAATCATGTTCCGTTTGTGTAAGCAGCCATCTTACTGGATAACCATGTTTGTAAGTCTCACTCCGCGTCTCCAGTAATTACTCAATAGTGAATATAGAAAGTCTCTTGCTGACTAAAACTTGTAAATTTGTTTCAGCTTATTGTTGTGGCAGGCATGGGTCCAGTTCTCGCATTGAAGTACTTCCGCTTCACATATAGCCCAAGCAAAATCAACCTACTTCAGCAGGCTGAGCGTTTGGGTGGGCCCATCTTGACCCTGGGTAATATAGAACCACAGTCTAGGTTGATGGAGAAAGAAGTTGCACCCTTGTCTATAACTCACACAAAGACCAGAAATCCAGTTTATGAGCCCCTTTTGTCAGATTCCCCAAATTCTACCAGAAAGTCAGGGACACCATTCGATTTCTTCCAGTCACAGGGCAGGTTATCTTCTAACTATTCGAGAAATTGTAAGAACAATTGATTCGGCAGGCTTGATACTGTATAGATTTTCATATGTAGGCCAAATTCTTTTTGTAACACCATCTTGTAGCTAATTGTAAAATGTAAGTGCTACATGTACAGAACATACCAATAGTAATTATTGCTCGGGAACCAGAGTCATAGAGGTTAGCAAGAATTTTGATTTCAAGTTGGTCATTTATGAAGGCTTATACACGATGGTATCTGGCACATGGACAATGTATCATTTGCAGAGACGGTAACATGTGATGGTTGAATGTGAGAAAACACTTCCGGTAGAGTCATGGTAGAGTAAACTTCACTTTTATGTGAAATTTATAAATCTCCATAGTTTTGTTTTTTTTTTTTTTTTTTTTGGGTACAAACGAGGGGCGAACCCCAAATAAAATCTCCATAGTAAGATAATGGCTGAAAGTGGCAGGCTCTCGTTGGACTTCAAAGATCAGCGGGGCTGGAAGTTCGGTTTCCACTTTCCATGACTTCAGATCAATGCGTGTGGCTCGCTGGCTCACTAGCTCTGATAGTTCTGTGGTAGCAGAGCAACTCAAATTTAACGTTCAACTTCAATGAAACTTTGTTAAGGGTGTGTTTAGTAAGTCGTTTTAGTCACCTTATTTCACTAGTCTATCAATCAAATTTGACAAGTTTCATTTGGCTTAAATATTAGGGATATTCTCTAAAATGTTTTTGAAGTATACGTCAAAATCCAAAAACTCCGTGTTTTTCGCATAATCCAAAATGTCTCGAGGTGGATTTTTCTTCCTAAATGCCCTTAATAAAGATGGACGTTAGGTATGTTCTGTTTGACGTTAGGATAGTTATGAGTTAGTTATATAATTAATCTCATTAACTAAGTAATTACAAATCAACATAAAGATAAAATCAAATCCACATCTCCTCCCCTCTCTCCTTTCCCTCATCCCCTCACCCCCACTGTTGTACACCCCTATCCCAACCCATCGCCGACCACTTCACTTGCCTCCCCCACTTCCTCCATGCGACCATTCTCCTCCTCTTTTCAATGGTGGAATATAATACGAAATGGTTAGATCTAGTAAGTTTGGTGATTTTGGGGTAGAGTTAGGTCATAGAGGAGGGTGGGCTGGGGTATGGGTTGGCGGGGTGGGATGGGTCAGAGGGGATGGGTTGCGGGGTAGGCTTGGTCAGGGTGGAGGAGTGGGGTTGGGGGTAGGTTGCGGTTTTGGTTGGGGTCTATGGTGGGTTTGGGTTGGATTGGTCGTGGGCGGGTGGAGCTAGGGTGGGTCGTGGGCATTGCAGCTGAGGGTGGTCGTGGGCAGGTCGGGCTCGTGTGGTCGTGGGCCAGGGGGGTTTTGGTGAGTCGTGGGCGGGTACGGCTGAGGTGGTCACGGGCGGGTGTGGTTAAGGTGGGTCGTGTGCGGTGGGACGAATTTTAGATCCAAGAGTGTGGATTAATCTTCACCTTAAAGTTAGTTTTTTTCTATTAAAATCCTTTAAGTTAGTTAATAATTACATAGTTAATGGAATAAATCTAATAGCAATAACAAAAAACCTAACGTCAGTCCTCATTTTATGACATTTTGGGAAGAAAAATACACCTCGTGGGCATTTTGGATTTTGACATATACCTCATGGGCATTTTAGATAATATCCCTAAATTTTAAGATTGTTTAGTAATACAACCTGAAACGTATAGTTGACTGAAAAAATAAGCTATTTGGGGAACCTGAAAAGAAAATTTTAGTCACCGATGAAGTGTTTGTTAATTTTTCAAATTTAAGGGTACCTTTTCAGTTATTTTGCCAAACGTTTCTAAAGCTAGAATGATTTACAAGACCATCTAAAAGTAAAAAATACTCCCCCGCGACGATTATAAGGAAAAAAAAAAAAGAGAAATTCCAGTTTTTATCCTCGTGGTTTTACATTTTCCATCTTGTACGCAAACCTCAAATGACATTCCATTACATACTTCTAAGTTATACTCCCTTTGTTCACAAGTAAGGTTTCACTTTATTTTTGGCACAAGTCTTAAGAAACAACTATTTGGGACCACAGACCCACTTGCAAATGTAAAGAATTAGCTTAGAGGAAAGCTTTAACTAGGAGAGAGAAAAGGCTGATTTATGGTAACCTTTCCCACCAAAACAACCCACGTGAAATGGAAGACACAAAACAGAGTTCCAAATTTTTCAGCCAAAATTTAAACATTGTGCCAACTTTGACTATTTTGGGGAAGTTTAAACTTCCCACCCAAAACAGAGAATACAAAGTTTGTTACCAGCTATAAATAGAACAAGTATGACATTTTTTGGCATTTACAGTCCCATAGAGGAGAATGGAGTCCTACTATATTGTTCAAATTAAATCCCATACAACTACAATTACATAAGTGTCCAAACAGTTTCAAGCTTCAATTAAGCCTCAAATACATTCCCAAAATCCAAAATGAGAACCAAAAACTTGACAGACATTGAAAGGCATCACATAGGCTTGTTTTTGTTACAAAACTTGAAGCATGGCAAGCCAAGAAGAGGGGCGATGAAGGAGGCAGCTACTAAGTGGCAAGTCAGCAGCAAAACAATCCAAGGAATCTGGAAAACCACCAAGAAGCAAAGACATGAAGGATTAGAGCTCAATTTAAAGTCAAACAAAAAAGGCAAGGTGGGGAAGAAACTTGGGGTTAATATTGAGGCTATAAAGAAAGTTACACTTTCTGAACGATGTACACTTAGAAGGCTTCAAATAGCACTCAAAACACAAACACCACCATTCAAGGTTGGTATAACCACACTTGCAAAATGGATCAAGTTTGGTTTTCTAAGAAGACATACAAATGCAATACATCCAGATTTGACTATTGATTGTAAGTTTCTTAGACTCAACTTCACAGTTGGTAAGTTAGTTGTTGATGAATTATGTCAAGCAATTAAATTTAAGGGCATGATAAACATCATTCACATAGATGAGAAGTGGTTTTATTTGACTAAGGTATCCGAAAGGTACATTTTGCTTCCATGTGAAGATGAGCCGTACAGGTGTGTGAGAAACAAGAAATTCATAACAAAAGTGATGTTTTTATGTGCTGTTTCAAGACCAATATATGACAACAATGGAGAACTTATTTTTGATGGTAAGATTGGCATGTGGCCATTCACAACTCAGGAGCCAGCAAAGAGGAATAGCATAAACAGAAGTGTAGGCACACTTATCACAAAACCAATTCCATCCATCAACAAAACAGTCACAAAGCACTTTCTAATAGACTAAGTGATTCCAGCAATCAAGAGTAAGTGGCCAGCAAATGTTTCAAGGGATATCATCATTCAACAAGACAATGCAAAGCCACATTTATCTCCTCGGGACAAAGACTTTATTGTTGTTGCAACATTAGATGGGTTTTACATTTCACTAACTTTTCATCCACCAAACAGTCCAGACTTAAATGTTTTGGATTTAGGTTTTTCAGAGCTATTCAATCTTTACAGACACAAACAACAGCATACACCATTGACCAACTAGTGTATGAAGTTCAAAAAGCTTTTTCAAACATGGAAGCATACACACTAAACAAAGTGTTCCTTAGTTTACAAGCTACAATGGTGGAGATTATGAAAGTAAAGGGACACAATAATTTCAAGCTGCCTCATATGGGAAAAAATGCATTGCACATGCAAGGTTTACTACCAGACAACCTAATTGTGGAGGAATGTTTGGTGAGGGAATGCATTGAATACTTAAGAGACATGGGACAAGTTCAACATGGCATCCATGGCCTTATTGCTTCATTAGGTTACGATTGAGAAGCACACACCAACATCAAGCAAACAAGAAGCAATTTTTTGGACAGTTTTTGACTTAGCTTTTGGAGCACATAACTTTTGGTAAGTTTTTGAAAAACCAGAAAAATAGTGCACAAAAAACTTAGAGGAGAACATAACAAATGCACACATATGTAATTTTTTGGTAGATTTTTAGAATTCTGACTTTTGTAATGAACACATAGCTTTTAGATGATTATAACCTAAACATACAAGTCATGACATATGATTATGTTTATGATGTAAACATCCTTTTGTAATGCTATTTGTTTGTAATGAATTATTAAAATACAAAAAAGTTTGAGTAAAATAGTGTTGGTCTTATTAGTGTAAACATTGAAATCTTGACTGATATCACAAATACCCTAACATCATTTATTGCAGCAGCAAAACCAACTCTCAGGTTAGGTCAATGTGCCTTTCATCACTGAGTGGCAAGTGTAATGGTTGCCATCCAACCATAAAAACCTTACTATTAAGCCATCCACCAAAAAGGGGTTGCTTTAATAGTGGTTTTTATGGGGTTGCACCATCCACATTATTTTAGGCACATTACGCAATACATACAAGACACATTCAGCATAAGCATCATACATATACATACTACCACACACATAAACACACACAATTACATGTAGATACATTCAGCATAGTTAAATGAGCAACATGATTAAGTAGTTACATGCAAACATATAGAATTGGTCAAGGAGAGCACAACACACACAGATACATGGCCAAATTAAAGGCAGAAAGTAAGCAAAATATTTTAGAGACACAAAGTATTAATGACTCTCTTTTTCATATAATCATATTAACACCAAAACACCATGTAAACATGAACGCAATATATAAACACCAAATCTCCAACCTCTAACCAACAAAAAATACAGCAACAATAATCTTCAAAAAATCCAACATAAATCCCAAAACATGCAATTCAGAAACAACCTCCTACTACAACTCCAACTACGAACCTACTAACCAACATAAAAAACCAACACAATTATTACTAGCACATTTACTTGACTAATAACATGACAAATTACCAGTAAAAAAAACCAACATGTACCCAGCGTATTCACAAACAAAAAACCAGCAATGTCACCAATATTTGTCTAGCATAACCACAAACGAAAAAACAACTTAAATCCACCTTATGTCCAACATAATAACCAACAAAAAACGATCAATGTCACCAACATATGTCTAGCATAATAACAAAAAAAAAAAAACTTAAATCCAGCATAATACAAACAAAAACGCAATATAAATCCAGCATAATAACAAACAAAAACCCAACATAAATCCACCATAATGAAAAACAAAAAACACAACATAAATCCACCATAATAACCCAACATAAACCAACATATTAATCCACAAAAAACAACACAAAGAAATTATAAACAGCAACAAAAATCCACAACAAATCCAACAAAAATCCCAAGACAACACCGCCAACTTCATATGCAATTCAAAATCAACCTCCAACTACACCTCCAACTACACAATTTTCACAAACAAAACACAAAAATATTTAAACAAAATAAGAAGGCAGTTAGAGAGGAACCTCCCTTTCACTTCCAGAACGAAGTGGAGTCATCACTGTCATCACTATCCTCTGCACGCGACACCCAAGACA
>CAAKMY010052882.1:0-13729 GCA_901111285.1 Corrigiola litoralis
ATGAGTAGAAAACTTTTTTTTTTTTTCCTGGGGGCAGGCTGGTGGGGGAAGGAAGGGGGTGTGGGATTGGGTTATTGAGTATACAAGGTTTTTAGATGCTCCAGTGTTTTTGGAAGTGGTCCCTGTTATTATATGGATATATGGTGAAATTAATTTAAAATTACATGAAACTCAACCATCAGTCTACTCACCCTATACCCCATGTCCCCATACAGCTGCCATTCAACTTGTTGGGGGCCTTAACAATGACAACTCTAAAATCTACCTCCAACTATAATACTTGCATTATCTCCTTTGCTGCTTAAAATACCAGTTGCTTCTGTCTGCTTCCCTAGTCTCACTCCCTCTTTCAAACTCCAATGGCAGCCTCATGGGAAGAGAGCGTCACCAGTTCTATAAACACCATCTATCTGCTCTTCTCAGCCTACCTTGTTTTTGTTATGCAACTCGGTTTTGCTATGCTCTGTGCAGGCTCTGTCCGTGCTAAAAATGCCATGAACATAATGCTCACCAATGTTGTCGATGCTGTTGTGGGCAGCATCTCTTACTACCTCTTTGGTTTTGCTTTTGCCTTTGGAAGTTCTGACTCTAACCCCTTCATTGGTACCCACTTCTTTGCCCTCAAAGACGTGCCTGATGGCAAGTATGACTACAGTTTCTTCCTTTATCAATGGGCCTTTGCCATTGCAGTCGCTGGGATCACCAGTGGCTCAATAGCAGAGAGAACACAGTTCAGTGCTTACCTTGTTTTCTCGTTTTTCCTCTCTGGGTTTGTGTACCCTATTGTAGCTCACTGGGTTTGGTCATCCTCTGGCTGGCTTAGCCCAAATGCTGCAAATCTGTTTCTGGGTTCAGGAGCCATTGACTTTGCTGGGAGTGGAGTGGTGCACCTGGTTGGTGGTATTGCTGGTCTTTGGGGATCGATCATTGAAGGCCCTCGGGTCGGTCGATATGACGCTTTTGGGAAGCCTGTTTTGATGAGAGGTCACAATGCAACTTTAGTAGTTCTTGGCACCTTTTTGCTGTGGTTTGGTTGGTTTGGGTTTAATCCTGGATCTTTTACTGAAATTCTGGTAGCATACCCTGATACTACTGATGAAGGTAATTGGACTGCCATAGGACGGACGGCAGTGACCACAACGTTAGCGGGTTCAATGTCCGGAATGGTAACACTGTTTGGACGGCGTTTGTTAGTAGGACATTGGGATGCCCTGGATGTGTGCAATGGAGTCCTTGGTGGGTTCGTTGCCATCACATCCGGCTGCGCAGTTGTTGAACCATGGGCCGCTCTTGTATGCGGCTTTGTTGCAGCTTGGGTCTTGATTGGCCTCAACTTGTTGTCTGCAAAACTGCATTTTGATGACCCACTGGAGGCCGCCCAATTGCATGGGGGCTGCGGAGCCTGGGGGTTAATATTCACAGGCTTGTTTGCCAAGGAAGAGTTCATTATCCAAGCCTATGACTCAGGTAAGGTTGGCATTTCCCGTTCTCACGGGCTCTTACTGGGTGGGGGCTGGGGCTTGTTCGGGGCGCAAGTGATCGAGCTTGTAGTGATTGTTGGCTGGGTTAGTGTGACTATGGGTCCACTTTTCTACATCTTGCATAAACTGAAACTGTTGAGGATATCAATTGATCAAGAAGTTGCTGGTCTTGACATATCCAGCCATGGTGGGTATGCTTACCACGACCCAACTGAAGATACACGTGCTCCTCGCCGATACAAGGAATTTCTGCTGATGCAAGACGAAACCTGACCTTGATGTGAAGGAAACTAGTTTCGAAAATCTCTTGAATTGATTTCTATTTATTTGGGTTAGTTGTAACCCTTGCACATTGAAGTTCTGTACAAATGTTTATAACTACCATATTGATAGAATGATAGGAGTGATGTTTTTTGATGAAATGCAAAGCTTTGCTTGTCTGGCGCACTTGGTTCTTTCCTGTGTTGGCCTGTGCGCTAGATTCATGTAATCGTTTCTGTAATCTTCTTATAACATTGTTTCATCAGTTTGAAGCAGAGTAGGGAGTGATGTTAGATCGTTAATGTGAGGGCCATATTCATATCACTCCCAGTCTCCCACTCGAGTGAAGAAATTTTTATCAGGTGTTGATAGTATTAGGCTCTGCCTTGGATTAAATGCACCACTTGGCAAACACAAATTTATAGAAAGGACCGCCTACTTTTATTATAAAGTAGACCAACACTTTACTAGGTAATTTTTTTTAAAATTCCTACAAGCCCAAACTAGTTGGAGATTTATATGTCTTAATTGGGACAACATGACCTGCTCTATTTTTATAATAAAAATAGACGGTCTCTCCCAAGACTAGCTGCTTTGCAAATGGCGTATGTGGAGTCAATGTCAGAGTATCCATAACGGTTCCTCAGCTTTTACGGAGTAGTTAGTTACTTTTCTTGCCATATAATCATGTACTGTATCACTTTCCTTGCCTCGTTATCTTATAGATATAGAAGCCCCTCACAAAAAAATTCCAAAACATAAGGCTATTGTAGATTCGTAGATACTCTCATGTCGAGTATTTGCCTTGCTCAAGTCATTCTCGTGTAGTCGTGCTGTTGGGTTAATCTCTATAATCTTGTACCTGAGTGCAATGCCAGTCCAACACTAGGACTTATTGGTACCAAAGCCAATATTTACTTGAGTAAAAAGTTAAAAACCCATCATGGACGGATGGACCTATTGGTATCTTAGAAGTATCCCTAACCGGTGGTATAGATATATCCTTCGGGGTACCCGAAAACAATCGGTAGTCCCTCTCAAGTTTGGTTGCTCCATTCACAAGAGTCGGAATTCGAACACTTGACCATTCATATTTTAGAGAAAAGCCAAATCACACCCGATAAGATTCTTTGGCTTGAAACTTTATTACCGTATATTAAATTCAATGAGCAAGTCGATCTCAGATACACTAAACATCCAGATTTCACCCGATTACAACACTCACTTTAGACAACCAAGAATTGCTTAATGGTTAAAACTTAAAACATAACAGTGTTCGTACAAAAAAAAAAAAAAAAACTTGTAATAGTGTTTGTTGCAAACGACTTTTATAGACACCTTTGTAATCTCACTTTAGAAATAAAAAGCCCCAAAAACACAGGTTTCCATAGCACACCAAAAATAGCGGCTTCGGGTTTTTGACGTCACAAAATAAAAAAACCCAACAAAATTAGACAAAAGAAAATAAAAAGGAAATTAACTTTTCTCATCACATAATCGCGGGATTTAGGGTTTTTCAAAATTCCCCAAATCAAGAACCCTAAATTTCGCAAATTTCCCACGAAATTCAGTTAATTGGAACGAAATTAAAGATGAATCCGTTAACATTAGTGAAGAGAATACAAAGCATAAATGCAAAGGAAGCAGATTTAGGGATATCAGATGGAGCATCATGGCACGCTAAGTACAAAGATTCGGCTTATGTTTTTGTCGGTGGACTTCCTTATGAGCTTACTGAAGGCGACCTCCTTGCTGTCTTTGCTCAGTATATTCTTTTTACCTTTTCTTTTTATCATCTTATTATTGTTATTATTGTTAATATTATTGTTGTTGTTGTTGTTGTTGTTATTGTTGTGAATTTGTATTTTTTTTTATTATTTAGCTTATTTTATGTCATGAGTAGTATATATGTGGCATTGTGGCCCTTTGCCGGCTAGGGTCAACGGCCGGGGTTTACTCAGTGCGCACACAAAGGGTAGCGGCTGAGAGTTCCTACGTCATCTCAAAGAAGTTAAAAAAAAAGTAGTATATATGTGGCTTGCGTCATGGGGCGGGGGTTTACTCATTGCGCACGCAAAGGATAGCGGCTGAGGGTTCCTACATCATCCCAAAAAAAAAAAAGTTGTATGTATTTGGTTTTGTTGCAATGTAGTGGTACGCCTGCGTACACCCAACTCCACTTACCTCGCTTACGCGGGAGTTTATTTGTAGGCACTGGGGTAATGATGTTGTTGTTGATATTTGATGGAATTGTTAGTGTAGAGCTGATATTTATGGAACAGAAAGTGTTGGGTGAGACCATTTTCTATTATTTATAAACGTAGACGGAGCCAATATCTCTGATTTGACTCGGGCTTGTAGGGAGCTTGGGGTTGATTTAGCTTGGAGGAACTGAGGAAGCTCGTCTACTTTTAACGATTTGTGTTTCTGGAAATAGGGATTGGTCATGGGGTGTGTGAATAAGAAGGGGAAGTTTTGGATGGTGAAGTTGTTTGATTTGGTGACATGGACGTCGATTATGTTTTGGTGGGTGCAGGGGGGTGGGAGTCGGGGGTTGAAAATCGAGATTTGGTCGTAGAAACCAGATGTTTAGTTTTGATGATGGATGAAATTTCGGTTGACATTTGATGAGTTTTCGAAAAGTTTCTTGTGATTTCGGCATTGTGAAGGAAGAGTAGAATACTAGATTTTACTGGCTGACCTTGTTTTGAGCTTGTTGTGGTTATGCTAATGTTAAAATTGAGAAACATAAGATTGGTTAGTAGAATCTAGGTGTTTGAATTTCTTGAATGGCATCCATATGTTTATACCTCAAGCTGCTCACGTAGACTTTCATTCAACCTGTAGTTCTGATTGCTAACATTTTACTTTCACCAAACTAGTAATTATTGTCTTCTTGAGGTAAATCGAGCTTGGATTATTGATAAACAGTCACTCATCAGGCATTTGTCTCTTGCTTTGTTTGCATTCATATACTGTGATTTAGTTTGTCATTTCTCGAATGCTGTCCAAATTACTTGTTGCTTATGTATCTATTCTTTATCAACTAATAGTCCTATCTTCTAATTGAATAATTTACAGGTATGGAGAGATTGTCGATGTTAATCTTGTTAGGGATAAGGCCACTGGAAAATCTAAAGGTTTTGCTTTTGTTGCATATGAGGATCAGAGAAGCACAACCCTGGCTGTAGGTTAGATTCTCTCTTCCATGCTTTTCTGTCTCTCTGTCTGGTTCTATTTGAGTTGTTGAATTCGGTGTATGTATCAAATTAATGATTAATTTTGTCCGTCTGCAGATAATCTGAATGGAGCCCAGATAGGTGGTAGAACCATTAGGGTCGATCACGTTGCCAATTACAAAAAGAAAGAAGAAGAGGATGAAGAGACAGAGAGGCAAAAGAGAGAGGAAAGAGGTGTATGTCGTGCCTTCCAGAAAGGTGAATGCAAATATGGGGATTCATGTAAATTCTCTCATGATGAGCAGGTCCGTTCTCTCCCTCAATTTAGTATGTCTTTTGATTCAGCTGTCATAGGTTAATGTCTTATCTGCCAATGCCATCTGTACATCCCTTTCTATGTAGACAGGAAACCTCTTTTTTCTGTAGATTATGTTTGTGTGGTCCATGCCACTTTTGTTATGATGCTTATAAGTGATGCTGTTTCTGTCATTTTCCTTTTAACAAATGTTACTATTCACTTCTACTAAGTATATTTGGTTCATTATGTACTTCCCTATGGAATCGTTATAGTTTCATAGAAGTGAATTGCCATTTACGTAAGTTTCATCAATAAATTTCACAGGGATACTCATCTCAAAAGTCATTATCACCCCCTGTGTGTTCTATTTTGTACCCGTTTGTTTTATAGATAATAAAAGATGTAACTTGTTAAAAAAAGGAGAAGGCCATCATCATGGTTTACGTACTTGCCTGTTACCAGTTTCTAAGTGGATAGCAACACCATTGTAATTAACACCCTGTTACCCTCCTATCCTTCTGATCCCAAACGAAAGAGACATCTATCATAGGAAACTCATGGTCCTAACTCCTAACTCCTAATTCTGTGTAGACATCCACACAGGCGGGAGATTGAACTATTGAAGAGCTTTCCTCATTAATAGGTCTGCTGGAACTTGTTAACTTGTCCAATGTTCAAGACTCTAGAGTGTGAATGGTCATGGCTCTTTTACTTGCAAATCCTTTCTCAAGCTGATTAGCCTCCCTCCTCTTCAATTGTTTTTCCTTGTGGCCAAAGAGTAAGGTTCTAATCAATGTCTGCCCTTTTAATGTGGACTTTGACACTTGGTAAATACGATAGTTTTGATATGGTTCAGCGAAGGCGAGCTACTTGGAATCTCTTTCTGACATGAGCGTGATGTATCGACACACATTTTTTCTAGATTGTGTCATTTCTCAACTTTTGTGAAGGTGCCATTTTAGGGTGATAATGGAGGAGTGTTAATTGGGTATGACCAGATGGGTCATGGCACTTACTAAGATGCTACTTCGGCCTCTAGCATGAAAAGGGAAAGAATGTGCTCTATGGATGTGTACTTTTATCACCATTTTTCAGTGCCTTTGGTTGGAAATGAATTCCCATGTATATTCGAAAATTTTCACCTTTAGAGACTTTCCCAAAGGAGACGAGTTGGCGTCTGTATGGGCTAAAGCTGCAGGGCAATTTAGGATTTTCCTATCCACAATCTTACAACATAGTTGGAGCAATCAGTACATGTTCTTAAATTGTAGGCTTGTAGCCTCTTTTTGATCATCAATTTATTTACTTATTAGAAGGGGAAAAAAGACATTTTTATGTCAGATTATCACCTTTCCAAAGTTCCGTGATTTTCCAGCCTTTCTTCCCTTTCTCGCTCCTAATTTATTGCTAGTTCAGGTTCTCCTTTCTCTAAATAATTGGTTCCTATTTTGTGCCTTTAAAGATTAATTAAAACTTCCCAAAGATGATAATGGCTCTTGAGTGGGAAATGAACAAAATGTGAGAGGAAATGGGCAACTATCATTTGGAGTGAAGGGAGGAGATCAGACAGCAAATTGAAAGTAGATGAAGGAGAAATTGGGAGTAAAGCTTGTCGTTGTCCTAATTGTCATGCTCAGCAACCTCCTGTACGGGCAAAAGAATCCGGAGTTGCACAGAATTCCGACTTCCTGTGAGCTTTCTCTAACAAAAAGCTGGAACTTCCTTTTCTTCCCTGGAATTCCAAGTCCAGTACCCAGTTTCAGTCGATTTTTTTGTTCTGCAACAAGAATTTTTGTTTCCACAGTAACATGTCTCTTTTGCTTGATTCCAACAAAACATACAATGCCTGAATTAGCCTGCTTTCTCCTTTCCAACCTCTTAATAATTACTTTGGTCTGTGGTTGATGAGGTAAATTGATTTCGAGTTCTCAAATACTTTTTTTGGACGACGTGTGGAACCCGCAGCTACTACCTTTGGCGCGCTATGGGTAAACCCCGGGCACACGTGATAGCATGCAAGCCATGCAGTCAGGTTAGCCACACCGAAACCAATGATAGGCTCTTACTCAATAAGGTATAATAACAATCTCAATTGCTCCTACTAGGGGCTGAAAGTTTTACTTTGAAGAAAAAGATGGGACTTCTAAAATACTTGACCCACATTTTGTTTGAAAAAGAAGATTGTGATTTGTGAATGTGGGGAAAGGCTAGTGCCTAGTAAGCTTGGCTAGGAAGTTTTTCAAGTCCATTATTTATGGACTTTGATGTAGTTTTTTCTGGTGTCTTAACTTTGGTTGTAAATGATGAATCTGTTTGGTGTGCGTTTTACTTTCCCAGTGTCCAGCTTCGAAAATCTCCATTTTTTTTTCCTCCATATCATTTACTGACAATTCTTTTTCAAAGCTGTAAAGAGGTTTTTTATAGTTATTATATGGACATTTTATTGCGGAAACAGAATTCTTAATATGAGGATAATGCTGATTGTTTTTTGTTCTGCCTCCTTAGAGAGCTGCAAACACTGGATGGGGTACTGAGGAGGAGCGAAAGTCAAAGTGGGCACATGACAAATATGTCAATCGTTCAGAGGCTAATAAAAGAGCGCATGCTGCTCCACCTAGTCGCGCTCCTGAGCAAAAAGGACCTGATGCTTATGATATAAGATCATTCAGAGGAAAGTATAGTACTGAAACTGGCCGTAAACAAAATGAAGCTGGGTCTGGTGATCAAGAGGACAGAGATAGAGCCAGGCGAGTAGAAAAAGAAGATCGAGATAGGCAAACTGTAGAAAAAAGATCGTCAAGGTATGAACCTGAATCAAAGTCTAGAGATGATTATGATGGAAGGGAAGAAAAAAGGTCAAGGAGGTATGATACAGAATCTAGTGGAAGGGGTACTCGAGGTGAGAAGGAAAGGGACAGGGGGAGGGATAACGGGAGAGACAGGACCAGGGATGGGGAGAGGGAGAAGCATTCATCTCATTCTAGAGATTATTCTCCTCAACATCGTAGAGACAGGGAGGATGATGATTACCGTCGAGCTAGAGACAGACTCAACAGATAGTCCCTTGTGCACGTGTATTGTTTCCCTCATTCCCTTTTGTGATAGGATCACGTGTGGCTTACATTTGAGCTTTGCAGTGGACATAACTGGAGAAGAAGCCCAGGAAAATCTACTTGATTTTGATGTTGGTACATCTTTGAGGTTGCAAAAGTTGTGCCTGACCTCCTATGTGTCTCTGTGAGGAGAGCAAGCAGTATACTGTCGGCTCTATACTCTGTGATGTCGCTCAGTTACTCTATCTGGAGTTGTGTGATAAATGATTATCACTGTAACACTGTATGATTATTGCTAAATGAAATGGCTGGCACAGGCACTTGTCAGCTACTTTGTGATCTTTGCTCATGGCTCACAGAAGAGCTCCATTTTGATTGGTGATCAATGTTAACTTTTCTCTTGTTTGTCTTTTAGCCCTTATTATCCTCCCATTTTGAGTGCATGTATGCCTTTTCTTTTGCGTGAATCTGTTTATGTGGTAGAAAACCGCGTTTGTATTCAGCGATGTCTTTCATTCTCACAAAGCACTTTCTGTAATCTGTTTTCAGCGATTTGTGAGGGTGAAAGACATTGCTTTGTCATATTAGATAAGATTGATGATTCCTTAATGAAGTGATGACACACTCTTATCCACTTTTAGAACTTAAGACTAATATTCGGAAAAGGAATGATAGAGCAACATTTTACTCTTTTCTTTAGGACATGAATCTGGAAACTGATCTTTCTGATCGTAATCTTTGCACACATAAATTGTACATACTGAGAAAGCAGAATTTCAAGGATGAAAGCCAATTACTACGTACACTTCATATCAAGGATGGGGTGAATTTTGGTTGTTCACATCTGAAAAGTGTACCGAAACAAAGGAGTGCTCTTTGCAAAAAACTTGAGTGTTAAAACGAGAGGAAGAGATCAGAAAACACTCCTTTGAATTTTGCTGGTTTTCATCTAAAAGGTAGTAATACTTTAGTATATTCTGATGACAGATTTGAAGGAGGAGGGGGTAATGAGGTAATTGTGGATAATTGTATTATTGTAATGTTTAAATACTTTTAATCATCAATTTTGTCGCTAATTGCTCGTAATTAGTAAATATGGACCCTTTTTGTAACAAAGAGCTTAAGGTGGATTATTTGCGGACTATTAACTAAAAACAACCTAAAGATTGGATTATTTTTGTTAAATTTTTCTTAAAAAAGTTATAAAAATTATATCATGTGAAAGTATTTTAGAAGACAAATCTAAATATTAAATTTTCATATTAACAATTTTATTTTTTGAAATTTGATGGTCCAAGTGGACTTTCGAGTAGTGTCAAAAACAAATGGAGGGAAATGAGTGGGACGGAAGGAATACCGTATTTGATTTGGGTCTTAAGATCCGTTGTCATCTCTTATTAACTGTCATCCGACATCCACTTTCTACGTTTGCTTACTACAAACTCACAGCAATGTCCGCAAAAGTCTACATAGTGTTAGCTTCTCATCTTCCCCACCTCTCCAAATGAAAAGAAACTTATTCATATGTTAAAACTATTATACTACTAACCATTACATGAAGGAAAATGAGATCGACCATTTAGAACTTTCTTTATCTTTTTTCAGGTTCTACTCTGTACATGGGCATGTGGAGATTATGGCTAGGGAAGTGCATAGAGGAGCTAGTTCTGTTGAAGGAGTTGAAGCATCATTATGGCTGGTATTTTTCTACTTTTTAATTAGGGAGTGACATTCTGTAAGCATTTACAGTATTGATTAGAGAATCTTTATCTATATTTTTTTGGCAAGGATTTTTATCCATATTTTACGGTGATTAACTCCCACTTCTTCTTCAAAATCTCAAGTTGGGTTGTATCTTTTCGCCATTTATGATCAAAGTTTCACCTTTCTTGATATTTCTTCTATTTTTTCTATCAAGCCAACATCCACTAAACTTTTGGTGCATTGAAATTCCCTTCCATATTGACGGCTTATTCATATTTGATCACCGTTCAAATCACTGTAAGAAAATAAAGGGCACACGTCGAAATTTGCTTTAGCAAAAGTTTAAGGACATCAGTTGGAATTTCCCAAATAAAATCTGGAACTGTGATACCGGGCCGGGACGATGAATTGACACAGTGGGCAACTCCATTTGTAGGTAAGTATATGGTGGACCTCTTATAGTCATCCAAAGTTGCACGGATATTATTAGGTTCTGCCGCCCCTGTTCCGAAAGCTCGGAAACACTAAGAAACTCGGTTTATGTCAACTTAGAATACTAACCAAAGTCAAATTCATGCATACTTCTAATATAATTCGGGAAATTGCTTGAATACCTTTTAAGTACCATAAGGGGCATGTTATAGTTATGTAACTGGATGCAAAGTCTATTTTCTTTTCTGCCTTCAGTTATTTCTCAACATTTTTCTTGCCGTACTCGCACTGTTAAATTTGTGAAACTTACGTTTTCCTGTACCCGTTTCCGTTTCCGTCCCCGTCCCCGATTCCATGCAACCTAGTTCTCTGCCAATCACTATTTATTGTGAGTGGTGGTAACTTTTTCTTTTCTTTTCATAGCTAGGTGGTTTGGTCTATACATTGCACTGGTTGAGTTTCTTGTAAGAAATTCTTACTGATCAACAAATAGTTAATACTACTTTATAGGTTTTCCTTTCGAAAATTTTCAATCTTCAGAACTCCTATAGGTACTTTAAATCAAAAACAGCTAGTTAAAAAATTAACAAATTAATGTCTAAAATGTCTGTGGAATAGATTCCCGAGACACTTCCAGAAAAGGTGTTGGAAAAGATGAAGGCGCCTCCAAGAGCAAGTGATGTAGCAGAAATTAAGCCAGAACAGCTGGTGGATGCTGATGGGTTTCTGTTCGGGTTTCCATCTCGCTTCGGGATGATGCCTGCTCAATTTCTGGCCTTCTTTGCTGCCACAGATAAGCTATTGATGTCTCAGTCCTTAGCTGGTAAACCTGCTGGCTTCTTTTGGAGTACTGGCTTCTATGGTGGAGGCCAGGAGAATGCAGCGTAAGTTCCTCATATACTTGGGTTGAACCTTGGTTTTATCTCTTTAAGTGTACCTAATCATGTTGACATGCAATTTTCTCTTGCTTTCGAATAGCAAGCTGTTGCCTTGCCATTTCACTGGTGCTAATTTTTTAACTACCATAATGATCTTTGAAAGGGAACTTTATCAGTATGAGATCAGTCAATGTCCCCCTATGAATTTCTGACTGCGCAGCTTTCTACAAGGAAGTAGTAGTAATGTACTTGAAAGAGGCCGTGTCTGAGCCTGCAGAGTTCCTTAATTATAAACTAACTTGATATACGTTGCTTGGTTTCTGAACAGATTATCAGCCATACCTCAATTGTCACACCACGGAATGCTATACGTCCCTCTAGGATATACCTTTGGGGATGCAAAGTTTGAAATAGACAACGTGAGGGGTGGATCTTCATATGGGGCAGGAACATTTGCTGGAGACGGTTCCCGTCAACCTACGGAGGTGGAACTTCAGCTAGCATTTTACCAAGGCAAGTATTTAGCCGAAATTACGAAGAAGCTCAAGAAATAATTTTGGTGAAACATCACAGATGCCGGAACTTCATACTCTGAAAGCACTTTAACCTCAATAAGATTTATCATACAGTATGTCAGTACAGCAGTACTATGTATTAAGGATCGTACCATGTCATTATTATAAATTTGCACAGTTATCTTCTTGGGACACCATATCAGGAGCTCTATCTTTAATTTGGGTCCTCATACTTAACATTCAACACCAACAAAGAGAGATCACAAGCAAAACAGTAAACTAATACAATAACGAAGTCCCAAACCAGCCAGATAGATCATCAAAACCAGTCAATCAACTCTAGAAACAAGGAGAGAGAGAGACAAATCGAAAAAGAAGCCATCGCCAAGAACAACATCCCAATTAGAATACAACGCTATGGACAGAGAGAAGCCCACCATGGTATTGGGTAAGGGCCAGCGGCTGCCACCAAACAAGGGTGGGAGAAGGCAGCAGTAGCATGATAATTATTTGTCAAAATATCACATTGATACGTATCGAGTTGGTGCAACATATTGAAACGAAGGGATACATACAATGCATAATCGATATCACACTGAGCATAATAACAAGAACAATTTCTTTTTAATACAAAGAGAACAAGAATTATACATACTAAGAAATTTTTTTTGGTGCAAATACATACTAAGAATTGAGAGTCAACGGAGGTGATCATAATCATCAATCTGACGAGTAACACAGCCAGAACCCATAACAATGGAGCGACCAACAGAACTAACCCACTCGTCCTTCTCCTTCTCTGAGTCAGCAACATAGTACAAAGGCATCCTATCCGACGTGGTGATCTCGAAAGCAAAGGGCTTATTAACAACTTCCTCAGCACCTTTGACGGCTATGCAGTTAGCCACTGATATAATGCCACGTGGAACCGATATCGGGGTGATGTTTTGGTCCTTAAACCATAGGAGTCTCCCTTGTTTAAGGACGAACCAACGACGTCTCCAGGTCTTGAGGTACTCGCCTTGTTTGCTTAGCCACCCTTCTCGTTCTGGGTTGACACAGAAGTCTAGGTCCTTGTAGTCGTCTGGGGTCGGCCTGCTTGGGCTTATTGCTTGCCAGATGGCGTCCATTGATTGGCTTTTTGGAAGTCTACGCTCTATGGGATGGTGGAATTGATCAAATGAGAGGAGTTAGATAGGAGAGAATGAAGGAGGTGTTGTTGGAGAGTGGACAATGAAACAGGGATTCTTGACAAATGAGAGGAGCTAAGATTCGACAGTGTTGGCATTTTTTGGCTTGAAATGGTCATTATAATGAAATAACATATGTAAAAAGTGATTATTCTAACTCAACTCTATTTATCGATGTCTTTAACAAGTCACAACAAAGTGGACAAGGGACTCCTCAAATATAAGTTGAGGATTTGATTTAATAATCTCAATATTGGTTGGGTGTAATATATATGTGCGGAGTTGGTGATTCTATCAAATTTCGAAGTTTGACATAAATTATTTATAGGTCAATATTCACAAGAGGCTTGTCTCTCCTTGTACTACGTACTTCGGAAAAAAAAAGTCAGAATGAGAGCATTTGCATTTCCTGCAAAGTTTCTGACCTTTTACTCAACCTTCCCTCCACACCTCTACTTGGTATGATTGAATTATAAAAGCACAAATCATGCTTATCTTAAACTTGGACCAGCTCATAAACGATAACCAATAGTTTCAAGCTGAAAGCAGGGTATAAGCAAGAAATTGATTGTGCTATTTTTCAGTTAACACATAAGAGTATATCTGTACATGTAATATGACAAAACTTGTTACGATTAAGGTGTTAAGGTGTTTTCAGAGTCAATTTCGGGATATGTCAATGTATTATGTTCAACGGGTATGTGAGGTCTCACCAAAAGATTTTTTTTTTTTTTTTTT
>CAAKMY010052890.1:0-13571 GCA_901111285.1 Corrigiola litoralis
TTATCATCAGCAAGCAAATGGATAAATGCTTCTACATCACTCCTCTCGGTCCTGGATCTGACTGGAAGAAATTTGATGATGACTACCCAAAACGAAGAACACAGCAATTACGAGAACCAAACTTGTCCGAATTGATGTACTGTAGAAAGGGCAAACAGCTAACCATTCTTCAAAGACAGCAAGGTGTTGACATGAGGATAGGTAAGGCTAGAGCTACATCCCGTGCATATTGGATCCGACAGAATAATATATTGATGCCTCGAATTGTGGCAAAACAATGAGTAAGTTTTATCTAGAAATGATAAGCCCCATAAGTGACCATCTTTCATACAAAAAATTAGTCTTATCCAACAAGGAATACGAGCCTCTGATAATCTTTGAAGCTCAATCCGTTGAAAACGACTGTCAATGTCAAGAACTTTAGTCCACTTACCAGATATGACGTTAGTCAGCTCGTATAGCTCCCACAAAATTTTATTATTAGTGTCAGCTACAAAGCCCAGACCCGTCTCCAAATATACAAACATTGAACACGGCAAATAGTCAAAAGAACTGAATTTCTCAGGAACACTCAAGTTGTACATCTTTTCAGCATTGACATCCAAGGCAAAGCCATGTGTGCGAGGGTGATGACACCAATAGATAAATCCAGCAATAGAAAGCGGTGAATCAAGAAACAGTCTCTTCTCATCTCTAATCGAGAGTAAACTTTCAAAATCAATGATTCTCCACACCTTGTCAACTCCTACCGTATGTATCAGAAGCTTCACCGGTTCTTGATTTAACATGGTACCACAAACATGGACCACTTTGTAATTTCCAGAGGAATCAAATCCTACAGCACTAAATAGTCCTTGCGAGTCACTCATGGGCATCAGTGGGGGCAGAGTTACTCTTGCTTTCGTAATCGGGTTCAGTAAATGTAAGAGCCGCCTATCGGTCCAATCATGATACAACACTAAACCATGACAGGAACCCACAATCCTGCCAGAAAGTGGAATTCTCATGTCTGTGAAGCTCAAGTGAGCACTACCATTTTTCTGTATACCAAATACCGGCTCTGGTTGAAAGGTGTCGCTCTGATAAAGGATATCAACTGTTGTTGATGACAGTTGAAGTTGAAGTTGAAGGTGTGAGCGAACAAAGGCAGGGTCATTGATCATACTGTACCATTCCTTACAAACATACCTCATACGATCGTAGAGGAGTTTGGCAGGGAGGAGAAGTAAGATAGCGAATATAACATCGTTGGAGAGATAGGGGCGATCCTTCTCCTCTTCCCTCCTCCTTTTCCTACAAGTTGTTTCCAGTTCCCTCTTCCTTTTCCTACAACTAACAAGTCCCTGGCTAAGCAGCAATTTTGATCCCTGCAAATTCACCAATTATTTAGTGTCGAGGATTGGAATGATGTTAAAGCAGCGCTCCCTTGACCGTGATCATCAAAGACTTGGTAACAAATTAGGACTTAAGTATGAATTTGATTTAATTGATGACCTCTAATAATGAGAAAAAAGAAGAATGATTAAGAGATAAAAGATAGAGAAAATAGGAGACTCGCCTGAGCAGCAGAAATGGACCGGGTTATATATCTGCCGTTCTTCTTTCCGTCGCAAGGCTTCAACACCTCCTTGCTTGAGCTCCCCATCAAACTTAACTTAAAATAAATTGAATGAATTGAAACCCCATCTCACAGATCCCTGAAAGAATACAACTTGTTCCCATATGAGGTCAGTGCACCACACAAGCAATGAGAAAACTGAACTTTATCCCGATCAGGCTGCCACATAAGTAATGAAGGATCCAGATGATAACCAAATGATGAGATTTTAAAGATGTTCAGTGAAAGAGGCGGAGAGGAAGAGTGAGAATGACGGGGAACGGGGGAAGGCGGCCATGGGATGGGACTCTGTATTTGTGTGTTTTTAACCATAAGTAGTAGGGTACTTAATATTGAGTTAACAACAGTTATTGGTGGAACAGTACCAATAACAAACCAAATTTTGTCATTTTGCTTAATATTGAGTTAACAACAAAAAAGGATCTGAACTTGCTTATTTATTTTCAGTAAGGACCTGTCAATTATGTTTTTTCTGTTAAGGACTTGAGACTTGACACCGTTAACTTTTTCATAATTTTGCCTTTTTTGATAAGTTATACATTTGTCTAGTTAGAAAATATAACTATCGCTGATTTATTTTGTTTATCTTCTTTAATTGTACGTTACTGTTTATCGCTTAAAGTTTTTACTCCGCTTTCCCTTCTGCTCCTTTACTCTATTAACGAAGAAAATGTGAGAAAATATTCCGTCAATAAAAAAACACTTAGTGAGTTATCTATTAAGAAACTGTATTAATGGTCAAAACTTTATTTTTTATTGCTAAAGAGATGAACTTAACACCATTAATATTTGTGTTGATTTGCCTTTTCTTTTTTTAGAACTTATATTAGTAATTAGCTAAATATAAATATACTACTACAAAAAGTGTTTACGTTTTTTCCTTATCCATTTACTTTCCTCTTTCCTCGTTCCTCTTTCCTCTCTTACTCTTCTCTTTATATTCTTTATCCCTTTTTCGGCACACGATTTTACTATAAAGTCATCTATATTACATTATGAAGCAACGAGTTATCTACCTAAAAAGATAACGAAAATGGAGGGATAAATAGGAGAGATAATAGGGAATAAAGAGATATGAAAAAAATGGGAACCTTTTATCTATTTTTTTTAATATAAATTTTACATAAAATAATGCAAATCAATAGAAACGTTAGTGGTATTAAGCTCATGTCTTTAAAAATAAAGCTTTGTATGATATTAATAATTTTTTTAAGAGATACCTCTTGGATTATTTGTGTTTGACGAGATGTTTTCACATTTTCTTCGAGTATGATCGAGAGCAATGGGAACGGGAGCGAGATGAGTAAGAAAATAAAGCATTAAACAACGATAATAGCTAAAGAAATTAAGATTTAACTTTTATAATAAAATTTTTATTTTCTAACTAAACAAAAATATTAATTTGACAAAAACAGTTAAAAGTGTTAACAGTATTAGTCTAAGGTCCTTAACAGAAAAAATAAAATTGACTGGTCCTTTACAGAAAAAAAATGTGCAAGTTCAGGTCTTGTTTTAATAGATAACTCGCTTAATATCCCAAAAACACGAGTAGTGGAAGTGGAAGCTAGCTGTCTTCAACCCAAACTAAACCCCACCCCGTTCCACTTTTCCCCTTACAGCTACTCCGTTACTCCTCTCTCTCCTCCCCCATCCATCTCTATGGCCATCAAACTATCATGCCAATGCCATATCATCCCTCAGTGAATGTCTCTCCTCATCCCCCATCCATCCATCATCCATCCATTTCCCATATTGCCCAATGTTATGCGCGCCCTCAATTCAACCCAAATTTGAATTTCATTAATGTTAATATTCAACATTCAAAATTCTTTCCTGTTACTTCCCTAATTGTATCCCTTTCATCCCTTTTTCTTATGGAACAGGAATCCCAAACCCTAATTTATTTTAGCTGAATATTACAAGGCAATTGACACTGTACACTTAATTTTGATGAAACTGGCCTTCTTGTTGACCCGATAATCCGTCGTTTGCAATACTATTTTTATGTGAGGTATGTGGAACCAAGTATTAATCCTCCTATATTGGTAGTATGCGAATTTATTATAATGGGAATTCTTTTTGTGTTGATTATCAATGCTCAATATGTGTAAATATGAATGAATGCTTTCCTCTGAAATTAGCTGAATGAGGTCCCTAACTAGTCTGAATTAATATCGTTATTATTTGTTCAGGTTATATAAAGGATAAAATTTATACTCATGTATGGTATTGGTTATGAGGGTTATTTTGCATTGTATTGTTCTGGTGAAGTAAAGCTTATTGTTAGTTGATGTGTATGAGGAAGGTCTTGTTTCACTATATGAGTGAATGCTTGATGTGAAGGGTAATTTTAGTTGTTATATAATGACAATGAATGTTTTATCTATTTTTTGTGTCTGTCCAATCAAGCTCAACGTTATATTATCATTATAAACTTGAGCTGAGCAATAATTTTTATGCCAAGCCCGTTATAGTTATGTTAAATTTGTGCTATACTGTGTTATAATTGATTGTATGTGATTGGGTTTACTTTGAGTTTGGTTTATTCTGTTTTAATTAGATGATAATGCCCATGACAGGTTTCGTCTTGAGCTGGGTTGTGCAGTATCAATGACTCCTTTGCATAGTCCTACCTCATCTGCTGTTATGACCTTCTTGCTATCACTTAATGCACTGCTTCTGAAGGTACATTCTTACTTATGCTTTCACTTAGTCTATCTCATGCAAATGTGTTACTCTGTATTGTTTGTTTCGCGTATGAATTTATGAGGATGATATGTATGGTTTATGTTGTTGACTGCTATTACAAAATAATGGTAATAGGCTGGCTGTTTCGTCATAATAGTTCTTGCTTCTGTGACCTTATATGAAATAGAAGAAATAAGAGGAGGAGGGTTAAGTTGAGATTTCGTTCTTTTCACTATAACGACTCCTATGAACATTTTAGCTGTATATAATGTATAGACAAGTTGAAGAGTTAAGAGGAGGAAATGCTAATTTTTGGAAGTAGAATGATCCTGTAAGTTTGATACGTATAATGTATAAATAAGTGGTATTGAATTTGTTCCGTTTATTGAAATCGGGCCCTTAACTAACTATATAAGGAATAGGTGTATGTACTCTTCTTTCATTCGTTTCTTTACATGGATTACTATTCCCTCGCCGAGAGAGGAGAGGAGGCACTTGGCTGCTTGTATAAGTGTCTTTATTCCTCATAATCTATATAAGAAGCAATTATTGCTTTTTCCTTTGCAATTTAATGGAGACTCTAACTTGTTTCAGTGATGGGAATAATTAGCTTAGGTCATGATACATTAACAGGCCCATCGGATTAGGTTACAAGGATTATGGTGGAGACAAATAGCTTTAGTTTCGTTTGTTTCTTACTCATTGTGTTTTAGGTTACAGTTCTTGTTTGTCTTTAGTGTCTTCATTGCAGAAGACATTGTGAGTGTGACTAATAATGGTTGGGTAAGTGTTTGTGGCAATAAATGGAACTTTTGGAGAAGAAGCTTAGAATAAAAAATTGTTTTTTCCAGATTAGGTTGCTACATTGGCTAGGATGCAGAATTCTGTTGGAAAAGAAAATGTCTGCTTTAGTATGGTCGTTTGCTTGCCTGTTCTAATTAGTAGAGTTCTAAGTAGGTATTATCATGTGGCTGGTGGAAGCTCAACATTGTGGCGGGAGGAAACCTGGGTACAGATGGTGACAAGGGGATTATACAATCTGACGACACAGGTGATATTTTTCAAGCATTTTCCGCCAAATTATGGTATACACTTCAGTAGTTCAGCAAAAGCTGAGAAGTTGGCAGCGTAAGGGGTTTGAGGGATATCTATGACATTAGCACTAGTCTTATATGGGTTAGCCATTGATTTTTCTTGCTTTACACGGCTAGTGATAGTTATTAACATGTTTACTTTTCTATAGAACTGCTCCTATTTTGCCATCATTGCTGTAGTATGGTTGGTGGTATGCGTTTTAAAGCAGTAGAACATCTTGCTTGGAGGGGTGTGGATTACTTCATCTTTATCAACGAATAATTTGGTATGGTTAGTTTGTCTTATGAGATTTTGAGCAAATCTTACTGTCTACTTCTCTGATGTGTAGTGCTCGACAACTTTGTCTCACCTATGAATGTTCCATCTCCTTTCTATATTGGATGGGCATAAAATTTAGTGTTTTAGTGGAAGAGGCCAGGAAAACTTGCTGCACTTTCTGGTAAAGATCCTTGCTAGTGCCTTTTTTTGGGGGGGATATATGTTTGAAAGATGCTGACTGAGTAGAGACGTTTAATGATCCGACATTATGCTTAACAAAGTACATATGAGTCAAGCGAAAGTCATCTTGTTCTCCTTATGTCTCTGTCCCATATAATTTACCAGTGATCAAATTCGTAGGGTAATTTCAACTTCTCTGCATTCTTTGGTTACGAATGCGCATAGACTTAGAGCTGATATTTGTTAAATTACTGAACTTTTAATGTGGCTCTATATCTTTTTCTTTTTCAGTTTTCCATTGTCCATTTTTTTTTGGGGGGAGGGGGGTGGTTGGGGAAATTTAGAGTGATTTATACATCAACACTACCCTGGTTCTACCTATTTCTGTTTTTTTTTTAATGCTTCGGGGATCATTTTAGGACAATCTTTACGATAAAGGTTGCATTGACCTCACATAATTGGCATTTATTCTCACCCCCTTGTTTTGTTTGTATTTTTCTTTTAGGTGTGGGATACCAGGCAACAGTCATGTTGCAATACTTTTCAGGTTCATGGGGAGTACATATCTGATTTGACTTTCACATCTGATTCAATGAGACTTTTGGCAACAAGGTAGTGAACTTTGTCATCTATCACTTGATATAATTGGGAAAGGGGCAGGTTGATTCCTTGATTTTCTGATGCACTTCTCATTATGCATATCTGCAATATGCAAGATTAGATCATCTTGTGGTAGCGAGTTTACATCATCTTGGTACTTAATTTAGTACTAAGGTCATTTTTCTGTTTTTCTTTCCTTTTGTGTATGCTTTTAATGTTATCAATGTGAACCTGATGCAATGTCTGAGGCATTAGGAGAAGCTAGAAAAGAACTCTCGACAGGTTTCTCCTGCTGTTTTCCTTCAATTATATTTCTCAAAATATACCTGACAAATTACACTTGGATGTCATCATTGTCATGTTGTTCTTCCCTCTATGAGAAACCTGTATTTTGCTGCTAACCTCATAGGAACAAAATTTAATGGTCTCAATAGGTTCTTAGCTTTGACGTGAATTATCCATTCAAAGTACCAAAGCCACTTGTAATTCACTATAAAAGTCTGATAGACAAAGGCCACTTCAAAAAGACTAGTTAAAGAAAAAAGAGAATTTCTACTCGGAGGGAAGCAAAGAAGTAAAACCGTCACTAAACAACTGTAAACCTAGACTCCAGAATGGGAGAAAAGGCATACTGTTTTCTTTCATATATAGAGGTGTTTTATGCTGTCTTCATGGCACATGAGTATAATATCTGACATTATTTCGGTTTTGTGATACAGTGTAGATGGAACTTTGTCTGTTTGCAGTCTCCGGAGTAATGAGGTACTCAGATTGACTCAATTATATGTTTTAAGTATCAGAATCACACTTTATGTTAATCTTATTAGTTTTCTTTCTGACAAGAGTTTAATAATTACTCTATTTTTATCGATGGTAGGTCCAAGTACAATCTAAATTTTGTGAGGATGAACCACTCTCTGTAATCATAATGAAGGTAGTCATTATATCCACCTTGTATTCTTTTGCTTTTGTTCTTCTGTTGTCTTTCGTTCTACTTCCCAAGCTGTACCCTCTTTCATTTTCAGTTTATTGACTGTTTGTTTGTCCTCTTAGAATGGTAAGGAAGTTATTTGCGGGACACAAACTGGGACTTTGCTACTTTATTCATGGGGATTCTTCAAAGATTGCAGGTATGATTTTGTATCATAGCTTGATTTATGTTGTGGACACAAAAAGAGAGCTATCTGTTGCACGTGTAACCTAGTTTGGTCGGCGTGGCGTATTCAGTTTGTTGTTGACCTTCACTTTGGCTTGACTACTCAGAACTTAAGTAGTGTGAAATTCGTATATACTTAAATGTAGGGTGATGTTTATTGTATGCACCTTTCTTTTGAGTCATGTACTTCATTACCTTGTAGATGTGGGATATGGATCAGTTATTACAAGGCTCGAGCTCTGGGACTAAAAATGATGCAAATGTGTGATAGTAATGGCATGGATGTTGATTTAATTCTACCTAATGCTTCTAATCGTATGTTTGATTAACCTTAGAATTGGAATATTTGCAGTATCTGATTGAATGACTTTCAGATGTTCACGAGCTCTTTGTAACGGGGTATCACGAGCTATTTGATTGAATGACTTCCAGATGCTTCCAATCGGGGTATCACGAGCTTTTCTTCAGAGTTCCATCTTTTCTTTTAACGGAATATTTTAGTAATAAGAAGGATTATCGGCTGGTTTGCTATCAGCTGACAGTTCTGATAAGCATGCTTTGGGCAACCACATAATGTGTTTACCGAAGATACATTTCCACCTAATATAAGCATTATATCCCTTCTCGAGCCTTCTTGATACCGCTCATAGTTCCTCTGCTTCTATTTTTAGTTTCCGATTCTTCTTGTTTATCTGTAAATCAATTTTCAGGAATTGCACTTACAGCTACCAACAGTAGGCTTTGCTTGGCAGTCTTGTAGAATTCCTTTTTACTTTATTTTTTGGCTGAAGTCTTCATGCTCGCTGAACACCAAGTGATCTGAATCATACATAATAATTTTCCATTTCTCAATATCTACATGTATATGCTTTGTTTCTTACAGGATGAAAAGCGGTTAAGGGACCCTTGTTGTTTGTGGATGCTTGTGGTGCAGTTACAATCGCCAAGAGAATGGTGATTACCAGTTTACCTAGAAGTCCTTGAATATTGCAACAAACCACTCTGGACGATGATGTAGTGATATAAGACCTTTTGCATATTCTGTGTAGCTATGTATAGTAGTCCAATTTAATGATCTCTAGGCTACCAAATAAATTTCCTTTTTGTTTTGATTTGTTTTTTTTTCTTTCAAATTTTCCTTTTTTACCTTTTTGGGGGTTGATGCTTAGAAGTTGACATCCATGCTATCTTACTTGTCAATTTGTTAGAATATTTGGACATTAATACCATCACAAGGTGATACCAATGTGATCTTCAGCCTAATGTAAATTTTTGTTCATTTGCGTTACTTTGTACATGGTTTATGGTTGCTGGTTGTTTCGTGAGAATTTTTTGTATTATTTCACATGATATTTACTCGGTTCTCCACTTCAACTACAACAACTAAAACAAACACTACCACTGCATCACCTACAAACTACCATCCTAGACGACTCACTCCTCTACCACTACATCCTCACAACTTCTCCCACATTACAACAATTAACCCACTCACACCATGTGTCATCCACCATCCCACCTTCCTTCAATACTTCCCCATTCACTATCTATGGTGACTTGCCGACTACAACCACCTTGTGTCCACCATCCATCCACCTCATATAACCATTATGCTTCTTGATAGTATTTGGAGCTTTTTTGATTGTATATTAGTACTCATTGATAGTTTATATATCATTTTCTTTGCAATTTTGTTCTTCTAGAGGGTATTAAAGTAATGCGTCCATTAATTATAATATAAGTTTGATCGATTAAACTTCGAAGTAGTATAATTCATCTCAATTATATGGTGTGTCTTTTTATTAGAATAGAAGTCTGATCGATTTTGCTTCGAAATAGTAAATTTCATCTCAATAAAGTAGTGCGTCTATTAATTAGAATACAAGTTTGATCGGTCTTACTTCGAAATAGTATAATTCATGTCAATAAAGTAATACAATTCGTTTGAAAAATACCATTGAACTTGATTAAATAGGATTGGAATTTAGTTGGTTTTATTTCGATGTATAACTCATCTTAAACCCCAAATCATGACCCTGATTTCTAACCCTAAACCCTTGTGCATTGCATGAGCCTGGTAAGGAAGACAATCTAGAAGGGCGTTAAGCAACTTCAAAATTCACGCTACTCTAATTCAGTGAGGCGCAAACTGAAAATTTTCACCCAAAATATGAAATTAGAAAAATGAAATTAGGAATGTAAAGGACGAGCCATACTCTTTTATCATTCATTGTTAGATTGTCTCCCCAATCCTCTACCTCTCTATGGTTGTTGAATCTCTACTTATTTCATCTGCAAAGCTTATCTTCTTGTAGTTGATGTACGGACGCTTCATGTGTATTGTCTCCCCAATCTCTACCTCTATATGGTTTTTAAATTGTCAAGAAGATGTATTGACGCTCCATGTGTCAAATTATTGTTGCCGCCATACAAAATTATCTTAGGAGGTTTCAAATGATAGATCGTCAAAATTGTCTATTGATTTCTGATATCGTGCGGGTGTACGAGATTTAAATAAACCCTAATGAATTATGTCAAGCAATCAAATTTAAGGGCATGATAAACATCATTCACATAGATGAGAAGTGGTTTTATTTGACTAAGGTATCCGAAAGGTACATTTTGCTTCCATGTGAAGATGAGCCATACAGGTGTATGAGAAACAAGAAATTCATAACAAAAGTGATGTTTATGTGCTGTTTCAAGACCAATATATGACAACAATGGAGAACTTATTTTTGATGGTAAGATTGGCATGTGGCCATTCACAACACAGGAGCCAGCAAAGAGGAACAGCAGAAACAGAAGTGCAGACACACTAATCACAAAACCAATTCCATCCATCAACAAAACAGTTACAAAACGCTTTCTAATAGACAAAGTGATTCCAGCAATCAAGAGTAAGTGGCCAACAAATGTTTCAGGGGATATTATCATTCAACAAGACAATGCAAAGCCACATTTATCTCCTCGGGACAAAGACTTTATTGCTGCTACAAAATTAGACGGGTTTAACATGTCACTAACTTTTCAGCCACCAAACAGTCCAGACTTGAATGTTTTGGATTTGGGTTTTTCAGAGCTATTCAATCTTTACAGACACAAACAGCAACATACACCATTGACCAACTAGTGTATGAAGTTCAAAATGCTTTTTCAAACATGGAAGCATACACACTAAACAAAGTCTTCCTCAGTTTACAAGCTACTATGGTGGAGATTATGAAAGTAAAGGGGCACAATAATTTCAAGCTGCCTCATATGAGAAAAGATGCATTGCACATGCAAGGTTTACTACCAGACAATCTAATTGTGGAGGAATGTTTGGTGAGGGAATGCATTGAATACTTAAGAGACATGAGACAAGTTCAACATGGTCTCCATGGCCTTATTGCTTCATTAGGTTACAATTGAGAAGCACACACCAACATCAAGCAAACAAGAAGCAATTTTTTGGACAGTTTTTGACTTAGCTTTTGGAGCACATAACTTTTGGTAAGTTTTTGAAAAACCTGAAAAATAGTGGAGGAGAACATAACAAATGCATACATATGTACTTTTTTGGTAGATTTTTAGAATTCGGACGTTTGTAATGAGCACAAAGCTTTTAGATGATTATAACCTAAACATACAAGTCATGATATATGATTATGTTTATGATGTAAACATCCTTTTGTAATGCTATGTGTTTGTAATGAATTATTGAAATACAAAAAAGTTTGAGTAAAATAGTGTTGGTCTTATAAGTGTAAACATTGAAATCTTGACTGATATCACAAATACCCTAACATCATTTATTGTAGCAGCAAAACCAACTCTCAGTTTAGGTCAATGTACCTTTCATCACTGAGTGGCAAGTGTAATGGTTGCCATCCAACCATAAAAACCTTTCTACTAAGCCATCCTCCAAAAAAGGGGTTGCTTTATTAGTGGTTTTTGTGGGGTTGCACCATCCACATTATTTTAGGCACATTACACAACACATACAAGACACATTCAGCATAAACATCATACGTAGACATATTACACACACATAAACACACACAATTACATGAAGATACATTCAGCATAGTTAAATGAGGAACATATAGAATTGGTCAAGGAGAGCACAACACACACAAATACATGGCCAAATTAAAGGCAAATAGTATTAATGACTCTCTTTTTCATTCTCCCATCAAATAGATAGGCCCCCTTTTACTTTCACCTACATCCATCACAACTTTTCAACATTAAAAACTCCATTACACCATGTAAACATGAACCCAACATATAAACACCTCCAACTACTAACCTACTAACCAACATAAAAAACCAACACAAATATTACCAGCACATTTACTTGACTAATAACATGACAAATTACAAGCAAAAAAAAACCAACATGTACCCAGCGTATTCACAAACAAAAGCCCAACATAAATCCACCATATCCAACATGAAAACCAACAAAAAACCAACAATATCACCAACATTTGTCCAGCATAATAACAAACAAAAACACAACATAAATCCAGAATAATAACAAACAAAAATGCAACATAAATCCACCATAATAAAAAACAAAAAACACAACATAAATCCACCATAATAACCCAACATAAACCCAACATATTAATCCACAAAAAAAAAACCACACAAAAAATCTCTTCCAACAACAACAAAAATCCACAAAAAATCCAACAAAAATCCCAAGGCAACACCGCCAACTTCATATGCAATTCAGAATCAACCTCTAACTACACCTCCAACTACACAATTTTCACAAATAAACCACAAAAATATTAAAAAAAAAAGAAGGGACTTAGAGAGGAACCTCCCTTTCACTTCCAAAACGAAGTGGAGTCATCACTGTCATCACTGTCCTCTGTGGGCGTCATCCAAGACAGATTTGTTTCAGCTTTATACCAATCAATGGGACTATCAACATGCCAAAAGCAACGGTCTGCGAAGATGTAAGGGGTCTTGTCATCTTCTGCACATGGGGCCAGCCATCCAACCTTCTCAAATTCTGCATCATTACACCCTCCATCGCATCCGCCACCACATATCACCTCACCACAACGACATGCCTGACCTCCTTCCCCGCAACCCAAATCAGTACCACCAACCATATCACCCACATGCCCCCTGCCACCCGAATTAGAAGCACCACCCACATCACCACCGCAAGTCTGACCCACGTCCCCCCCGCGACCCAAATCAGAAACACCACTTACATCCCCCCCGCGGGCCTGACCCACATCACCACAGCGGGCCTGATCCACATCCCCTCCGCAACCCAAATAAGCAACACCACTCATCTTACCACCGCGGGCCTGACGTCCATGACCCCTGCCGCCCAAATCAGAAGCGCCACCCATGACACCACCGCGTGCCTGATCTCCATGCCCACCGAGGCCGAAATCACCGTCATCATCGTCACATGCCTTCAACTCTTCCATCGAGTCAAAAGCGACACATGCAAGCATGTAATCGGATCAAAAATCACCTAAGTCACCCATATAATTAGATGAAAGGTGAGATCTGAGTTGTTTTTGTGTTTGTGTTTGTTAGATCGGAGATGTGAGAGTAGTAGTGTGTGAGTTGTGTTTATGTGATTGTGTGTTTGTGTGTTTATGTGAGTAGTGAGGAGTTGAGAGATGTGAGATGTGAGAGAGATGGGGGGACGGCAGTGTGAATGAGAGAGAGAGGGAAATTGATTTAGGGTTCTTGAGATATGAGAGAGATGGGGGGGGATATTAATTGATTGTGGGTAGTTGAGTGTGAATGAGAAGGATGAAGGGAGATGTATCATTGGAGTTGAATGAGGGGAGTTGAATGAGGGTTTACTGATGAATGAGGGTAGGTGGGGAGTAGAAAAATCTAGATGTTGGGTTCTAAAAAAAGGTGGGAATCATTAACATAATGTAGGTTTAATGTTGGGTTTGGTCTATTATTTGTGTTAATTGGGCTGTAAATATATGGTTATAGTAT
>CAAKMY010052891.1:0-10345 GCA_901111285.1 Corrigiola litoralis
GTGAATAGTTACTTGTGTTGTGTGGTCGAGGAGGAGGGGGAGGAGAGTGGGGGCGGGGCGAGGGTTGGGGTTGTGGCAGTGGAGATATCGACGGGGGATGTTGTGTATGGGGAGTTTGATGATGGGGTTATGAGGAGTGGGGTTGAGGCTCTTGTTTTGAGCTTGGCTCCTGCTGAGTTGCTTCTTGGGGAGCCTTTGTCTAAGAGGACTGAGAAGGTAATTGACTGTTGATCCTTATTGTTTCGGATAGTTGAATGTCGACTGTCAAGTTCTTATGTTGTTAGTTTCAGCATTGTAATTTGGTTTGTTGTAGTTCTTGAGGTTTTCCTGTACTATGAACTAGTATGAATTTGTGAATAGTTCAGTGTAGAAATACAAGTTAGGCTGTTTTTTTACTACTTGTAGAGAATTTTTTTAAACTAAAAGTTTACTAAGTATATGAGTGTTATTAGAGAAGGTAGTTGACGCATCCTCCTTGTTTATGTAAGACAACTATTTTTATTGTGAAGTTTGGATGCTGTCAATTTTTAGCATTGTTGTACGGTCAGCTGTGAATCATGATTCTTGAGGTTGCCATGTATGTATTACGGTCAGCTGTGAAGGTACTTGACTGTTGATCCTTCTTGTTTTGGATTGGTGGATGTCGATTGTGAAGTTCTTATGTTGTTACTTTCAGCATTGTTATTCAGTTTATTGTAATTACTATGTAATATGTGAATCTGTGAATAGTCTAGTGTAGAAACACAAGTCAAGCTGTTTTGTACTACTTGTCTGTTGTAACAACTGGGAATTCGAAAAACTTAAAAATTTCAGGAAGTATGAATGTGTTAATTGTAGAAGGTAATTGGCTCATCCTCCTTGTTAGTGTATAGTGTAAGACAACTCCTTTTTTCTGTGAAGGTTGGATGCCATCAATTTTTAGCATTTTTGTGTGGTTGGTTGTGATTCTTGAGATTCTCTTGTATTTCAGTTAGTAGTAAGTTTTGAGACACAGGTTAAGGGCACTTTTGTTTTTTTTTTTAATACTGATCACTTGTAGAAAAATATCGGAATTTCAGTATAAATAACGTTTGGTGGAAAAATGAATGAGACAGATTATGTGGTGTTATATCACAGCTCTTTGAGAGTGTAGCTCTTGGTTGAAAATTTCTGTACTAACTTAAGAACGATTGAGTAAGTAGAAAGAATAAGTGGCTAAAAGTGGTTAAAATTCCTTTATTCGTGTCAAAGTCCATGGTATTCTGTATGTTTTTTTTTTTTTTTTTTTTGTGAGGATGTTCTATAGTTAATTGATTAAGTTACATACCGGTGTGTCCTAATACGTTTGACTTCACTTGGTAGTTGCTATTGACATATGCTGGGCCTGCATCTAATGTCCGTGTGGAGCGTGCTTCACGTGATTGCTTCAAAGATGGTGGTGCCCTGGCTGAACTGATGGCTTTGTTTGAGAACACTAGTGAACGCAATTCGGAGCATCAACAAGATAAATATGGAGAAGTTGCTCCTGAAGAATCCTATGGACTTGCCATTAAGGTACTCTATTGCCATGTAAGCTGCATTTGGTGATATGAGCTTGTGTGAGTTAGCCTTTCAGTTGGTGGAGCTAAAAACAAAATGGTTAATTGCCAATGCTCATCACTACATCAATACACAGCTCCAGAGAACTAAATATCTGCTCTTGCCAATTTTTGTTTCTTTTTAATGTATATACTCCTATGAATCTTGAAACTCCCTTAATATTTTCTTTTCTATCCATTCGAGTTCTGAAAATCGATGTTGGTTTATAGGCAATTATGGGTATGCCAGCATTATCTGTGCAAGCATTGGCCATTACTGTACGACATCTCAAACAATTTGGTCTTGAGAGGATCTTGTCTCTTGGAGCTTCATTCCGGCCATACTCAAGCAACAGTGAGATGAATCTCTCAGCCAACACAATTCAACAACTTGAGGTAGTGTCCCAATTGTGATAAATTTAATTAAATAATTGATGAAAAGTTTGTAACTTTAGCTCTTGTGACTATTACTTTAAAAGCATATGCTTCAACAGATAGAAATGAACTCTCTCCCTCTTGCTTGTTGCAAGTTTTCTCCCATGCTCCTTGGAACTGAAACTTTAAGGAGCATCGGCATGGGACTGGGGATAGCGAGGGTTGGAAGAATTTAATTGTGGCTAGTGTATTAAGCTTGGGATGTTTAAAAACTTTTTATTTCTGGTAGGTAAATTGTACTAATCAGAAGTTTCATTGTATTTCTCAAGGTACTGAGGAATAATAGCAATGGGTCCGACTCTGGTTCCTTGCTGCAGACTATGAATCATACGATTACAATATTTGGCCAAAGGCTCCTGAGGCATTGGGTATGGGTGGAACTGACCTATAGCTTCAAATAGTTCAATTTGCCCTCTTTGATCTGCAATATTCCCTCCCTTCTCCAGGTGACTCACCCATTGCGTGATAGAAACATGATAGCTGCTCGGCTTGATGCTGTTGCTGAGATTGCAGAATCTATGGGTGGTTCTAACACTGCTGCAGACAACTGTCAGAATCTTGATGAGGGAGACTCTAATGTTGCTTCTATTCCAAGTGATATAAACTATGTGCTTTCTTCAGTTTTAAGTACATTGGGACAGTCCCCTGATGTTCAGCGTGGAATTACAAGAATTTTTCATAAGACGTCCACCCCATCTGAGGTAATGAAATTTTATAGTCATTTTTACTTTTGTATGGAAATACCTTGTGCTACTTGTGACTTCTATATCGTCTTTAATGAAGTAAAGATGGTAATGTGCTTAATTGTAGTTTTTGCGGTTGTACATCTGCTTGATGTTGTTTCATTGTCACTTGGATGGAAGTCATAATAATGTCATATCTCATATTTTAGTCATTGTGAGTAAATGTTCTTGTGTACTTTGCAAAATAAATTCATCCTCTTTGAGGGAAGACAACATGGTCAGAAGTTCCTTTGTTAGTGTGGCTTCTAGATTTGTTTTGTGCTTTCTGTATGCTGATGTGTTCGGCATGCCTGTCAGTGAAACAGTGAGTAGTCGGGACATAAATAGAGGAAGATGAATGAATCATACTACTATAGAATAACATTCTGAAGGTTCTTCTTTTTGAGTTTTCTGATTTAGGTTGCAAAATTATTTTGTTCTGCATTTATGGTGACTTTGGAATCAACTACCATTCAACTTTAGCAGAAAAGAGATCAATTGTTGCTCAGTGTCAATGTTTACTGACAGTTACTGAACACTGAATGGTGCAGTTCATTGCTGTTGTTCAAGCTATTTTACTAGCTGCAAAACAATTTCAACAACTCGAGGTTGGAGCCATTCGTTCATTATTGTTGAGAAACTTGTGTCATACTGCTTCTTCACCCACCTTGATAAACTGCTCTGCTAAACTTCTATCGTCCCTAAATAAAGAGGCAGCTGAAAAGCGGGATCTACTGAATCTTATTTCCACTGATGATGGCCAGTTCTCTGAGGTTTGTTACAAGTATCCATACTCACACTTCTTAAATCTATATTTTAAGTCGTCGATTTGTGTCCTTGGTTACATTAAAATATATCATGTCAGGTTGCCGAAGCTCGGACGAAAGTAGAAGCGGCGAATGAGAAGTTGGAATCATTGATTAGTTTGTACCGCAAGCAGCTTAGGATGCAAAATGTGGATTTCACAACTGTGTCTGGAACAACTCATTTGATAGAGGTAATATGCCTGCCACATCATCACATGAACATGTGACTCCTGAATTACAAGTAACTTCTGAAGGGTAAGGCTCAGCAAATTAATGTCTTTACCTTCTCATGAAACAAATTATATGTGTAGTTGCCGTCAGATGCGAGGGTACCTTCAAACTGGGTGAAGGTAAATAGTACCAAAAAGACAGTTCGCTATCATCCACCCGAAGTTTTGACTGCTTTGGACCAGTTATCCTTGGCAACTGAAGAACTCACTGTTGTTTGTCGTTCTGCTTGGGATAAATTCTTGGGGGAATTTGCCAAACATTATACAGACTTTCAAGGTTCTGTTCAAGCACTTGCTGCTTTAGATTGCTTGCGTTCGCTTGCAGTTCTGTCAAGAGCTAAGGTATACTGTAAAACAGTGAAATACATTTCTTCATTCGTTAATGTTGTTTTGTTTCTATTTTTCTTATTTTTAGAATGTCTTTTCAGATTGTATTATGTCTATGTTCCCAGCTTTTGATGTCTGATTGCTCATTTGCATTTCAGAATTATGTCCGTCCAATTTTCGTGGATGATAAAGAACCTGCACAGATACAGATTTACTCCGGTCGTCATCCTGTATGTCGAATTCTATCAATGTTTATGATTATTGTGTGAGCTTAAGATCATTATTTGCTGTTTCATGTGTATTACGTGTTCCCCGTGTGTTTCCTCCTTAAGGTCGGAAAAGCCAGGGAAGAACACAAATCTTTCTTATATCTTCAGATATCTATGCTTGTAAATTTGATTGAGAAAGGAATTTAGAATTCTTTTCCTTTTGTTCCTTTATTATAATGTTAATAAATTCATAATCCATAATGTTAATAAAGTCATAACCCATGTGTTCTATTTTCTTTAACATCCTCCAAAGATTCACTTTTTATCTAAAACCTTCATCAACTTTGAATATGTATTGGCATGACTCTTTATGGAGGAAGGAAATGAAGTGCTATGTTGAGTAACCACCAGATCATTTGGACCTTTTACAATTTATTTTTTTAAAGGCTTCAGTTGTAGATATGTAGTCTGGTAGTCCCTACTCCACTTGGTAATCTTAGGGACCTCAATAAGGCTACACGAACCAGAAGGCGGAGGGGGTTGGTCTACAGGGCTTTGGGGGGAGCTATTTTTTTGTTTTGAGGAGATCCTATTGTGCATAATCTCTGGGTAGTATTCTTTGATAGGTGAAATTATTTGGATCTTGTGTTCACGATTACGCGGTCTGTGATCGTACTGTTTGATTGAAAGTATAACCAAAGCAAATGATTTATCAACTTACCAACTGATCTTGAGCTTTGAAGTTAATCACTAAACGTTTCTAGGTACTGGAGACTATACTGGAAGACAATTTTGTGCCAAATGATACTCATCTACATGGAGATCAACAGTACTGTCAGATTGTTACGGGACCAAACATGGGTGGCAAGAGTTGCTATATTCGTCAAGTTGCTCTTATTACAATCATGGCTCAGGTAGATAACAAGCTATTCACTTCCCTCCCTCCTTTCTGAGTGATTTTGTTCTTACTCCTTTTTTCACAAATGATTAAATTTCCAATAATTTACAACTGGTTTTTGTTTCCTACATTCAACATCTGACTGAAATTCTACTTCTGCTGGATACTTCTACATTTTCTTTTTTGCTACATGTCTATGCTGTCTGATTTTTTACGAGCATCAGAACATTCTAGCGTTCCTCATGCCATGTTATGTCCATCCTCTTACATTTAGTACCCATTTCATCATGACGCTGATTATTTTCTGACACTTTTTATTCTCTATAATGGTATCCATGTGATGTCTTTACGTTGCTTTGCATCACAGTTCTGTGATGAAGCTTTTTGTGCATTTAATTATTTGCCAGAACTGGTTCAAATTTAGAAAAGATTGAAAAGGTGTTTACTTCTGATGTTTGTAGGTCGGATCCTTTGTTCCAGCTTCTTCTGCTAAACTTCAGGTCATGGATGCTGTTTACACCCGCATGGGTGCTTCTGACAATATCCAGCAAGGGAGGAGCACCTTTCTGGAAGAACTTAGTGAGGCTTCTAACATACTCGACAACTGTACAGAGCGCTCCCTTGTAATCATGGATGAACTGGGGAGAGGCACAAGTACTCATGATGGTGTAGCTATTGCCTATGCTACATTGCACTACCTTCTGCAGCGCAAGAGATGCATTGTGCTCTTTGTCACTCACTACCCTAAAATTGCTGAAATTCAGAAAGAGTTTCCGGGTGCTGTGGGAACATACCATGTCTCATATCTGACAACTGAGAAAGACAGTAATATGAGCCCAAGACCTGATCTAAATGACAAGAAGATAGACCATGAAGATGTCACTTACCTGTATAAGCTTGTGCCAGGAATCTCTCAAAGGAGTTTTGGTTTCAAGGTTGCGCAGCTTGCTCAGGTTAGCCTTCATTAAACCCTTTGTCAGACCTGTCTCTATCCTTCACTAAAAGAGCATCAGTTATATGAAGTAGTGGCGACTCAATGTTAGTAAGAGAAAGGCACTTTTGAAGAGTCTTGGGATCACCCTCAAAAACATAATCCGTGCTGAGTCTATAAAGAAAGAGGGATGACATTATTCACATTATCGAATCGAGTCATAAACACACCGTAAGTCTATAAAGAAAGAGGGATGACATTGCTTTATGCTACAATTATGCTCCATTATACCCTAGGAGCATGCTCGGTTATTTTCATAATATTGTAAGGAAAATAAAAAATCGACCGAAAAAGCCGGTTTTTGTGGACTATAACCTTCGAAAAAACCTCGTTTCGGCCCCGAAATGGAATTGGACGAAAATTAGCGGGATACATTCTGGTTATATGTAATGAAGAATGGAATAAGAAAATTGGCAAAAAAGTAACCTAGACATAGCCCAAACCATGGTTTTGTCCATTATTCACATGCTGGAATCGAGTTATAAAAACACATCGTAAATCTATCAAGAATAAGGAATGACATTGTCATTTGCTACAATCATGCTCCAGTATACCCTAGGAGCATGCTCGATCACTTTCGGAACATTTTTCGGAAAACCAAAAATCGACCGAAAAAGCTGGTTTTGTGGACTATAACCCACGGAAAAACCTCGTTTCGGCCCCAAAATGGAATTGGACGAAAACTGGTGGGAGCATCCTAGACACATTTAATGAAGAACGGAACAAGAAAATTGGCAAAAAGTAGACTAGATATTGCTCAAACCATCGGTTTTGTCCTTGTTCAAATCGAGCGATAAACACATCTATAATCAATCAAAAAGGAGCAATGACATATGTCATATGTTACAATTATGTTCCAGTATGCCTTAGGAGGATGCTCGGTCAATTTCCAAATATTTTTCCGGAAAACCAAAAATCGACAGAAAAAACCGGTTTTTGTGTACTATAACCCACGAAAAAAACCTCGTTTTGACCCCGAAATAGAATCGGACGAAAATTGGCGGGAAGCATCCTAGACACATATAATGAATAATGGAACAAGAAAATTGGCAAAAAGTACCCTAGGCATAGCCCAAACCATCAGTTTTGTCAATTATATACATGTTCGAATCGAGCGATAAACACACCATAAGTCTATCAAAAATGAGCAATGACAATTGTCATATGGTCTGATGAGTAATCTCCTTGATTGTTAGCTACTAATAAATTAAAGATGTTCAAAATCTTGATATGTCTGACAGTCTTGTGCTTAATCTTGTTTTTGCCTTTGAAAATAAGTTGTTGATTTATTGCAGCTACCACCATTATGTATCCAGAGGGCAATGATGATGGCTACTAGATTGGAAACATTGGTCCAAAAGAGAAGCGGAAACCTTTTAAACCAAACTTTTCTATCACAAGAAGATCCAACTAGTGACGTAAGTGATGCATCGGATTGTATATCAGAAAATGCGGATGATAGCAAAACCATTGTCCGATCAACAGGTGATTTAATGAAGTTCTTCACAAATTTGTGGTCTGCTTTGGAAAACAATGACATGGCAAAGAGTAATGAATTTTTGAAGAGCGCCCAGAGTGTTGCAGCAGAATTAGTTGCTCGGTAAGCTAGAATGTGAACAGTAGAACACACTCAGAAAGATAAGAGAAGAAATACAGATCATATGGAAAATTTTGTAACCACGTTGGTACAAGGCAGGCTTGTTTCTGGAGACCGTCTGTGGAGGACGTTCACATTTTCTCTCTCTTGATATCAGCAATGTTAAAACATTCATTGAGGAGCGAGAGTTCCAAGTCCATGTGAGGTTGTTCCTCTATTTTCGCCTCTTATCAAGCACAAAGTGATAGATTTCTCATCCTTAGACCTTACCTCTCCCTGCAGCTTGATTTTATCTCTGTGCACTTTTGGATACTTCCTTTCTAAGCTGTATCTCCTCATCAAATCTTCCCCTGGCTGTATGTTGCTTTCCTGAATAATTGGTGTCAAATTCAGGTCAAGATCATGTCATAATTCTTCGGCCTCCATTTCAACAGACGAAATGGTTGGTTAGACACCCTGATGCACTGCCATGCCCTGGAGAGCATGAAGACTGACAATGATTGTGATCCATTTTAGCAGTTTCTATCATGTGCTGGTATGATAGTTGTGCCAGTAGGTTTTTTGCTGATCACTTTGTTGAAGAGGCCTGTAGGAATGTCGATCTTGTAACTATTGCACAAGCTTTACTCGAGACCTACCATTTTTCCTCCATGTAAATAATTCCAGTTATGTAAAATAGCTCTATATGGTGCTCAATTTGCAGTGCCTTCCTCAGGCTGCAAGTCTGCTTGCTTTGGTTTTGTAACCTAACATAATATTGTAAATTTCTAAGCTTAAACTTGAGAGTGGGGGCAAAGTGTTACACTTTTGTTTTATTTTACACTCCCTTAAGTAAAATGTATTAGGGAAGTGTATATTATCACTTTATCAGTACCCTTTGAGAGGGAATCAAAAGTCTGGCGTGATCAAGCACATTCTATTCTATTAGTTTCTTCTTTGATGCCTTAACATATGTAAAGTACATGTTTTATGTTGAGAGCAGAAAGAACATTTGCAATTGCATGCTTGCTAAGTGGGATGACGAACATCCGACTCTGAAACAATTTAGCACAGCCCGTGTTGAATATGATCTTTCAAAGTGGATAGCTAAACCAAAATAGGTACTAATCGAGTCAAATTGGTTAATTTTTTAGATTTTTGTGGGTAAAATCAAAAGCGATTAACTTAACAATGTGACTGATTATTTAACGCGAAAAGTGGAGATTCTCTAATTTAATCTTAAAAATGGTCTGAAACAAAGTAGAGTAGTAACCAAATGTTGAGTCTTTATTGACTTGGAACAGTAAAAATATGAATAAGCATGACAAAATCCGTCTCCTCAAATCTTGATCCCTCGCCTTGTTACATACAGAACAACATAAAAGGAAAGCGGCTTTCTCATAGAGAAGCTTCAATGCTCGCAAAGAATACACCCATCGGATAATTATTAACCTTTTGAACAATATAAACAATAAAACATTCAACCTCCACCTGTTGCATATTCAGCTGGTATAGAACAGTAATTTGGAGATATGTAGTGCTCCATAGGTTAATATCGAGCACAACCTCGAAACCGCAAAATCAAGCCATGGAAAAGCAATTACGCAACTGCTAATCTACAGGCACTCTACATGAATATTTGAACCCCACCCGGCTCGAGAAGGGTAGGCACTAATCACCAACTATCAACCTATATAAGGTTGATTGTGAATGATACATATGGATGGGTATCCGCTTCACCTGCTAACCCAGTCATTCCTCCGACTTCATCTTCTGATTTCCAGTGCAGACTGCAACAAAAAAAAAAAAAAAAAACATTGATAGGGGTGAAGAAAAAAGAAGAACAAGACTAAGAACTTCATACAGGATTTATAGTACTTCCATCTAGTGAAAACAAGGCGACTAAAAAGATAAATAAGTCTACAGAGATAAGCCAAAATACTGAACATTTACTCGAGAACAGTGATTTTAGAGCAGAATTCATTTAATGGCTTAGCTATCAAACGAGGTTGCCTTATCAAGTTCTCGATTGGTATTGATAAGATTTGTGTCATATGGAATGCAGGGTGTTAATATTGATCATCTATTTAGCTGTCAATACAGCAAGAGTGTTCAGAGGAATGCACGCAAGTGGATTTGTCGTAGTTGAACCCTCTGGGAAAATGAAGCAAGATGGCTCATTGCTGGAACTAGGGGAAGAAACCTCCAGCTATACCGAGTCATGCAGTTTACTGCTTGTGAAAGGAGAGAAATGAAAGTGCGTTCCAGATGAACAGAACAGAGGAGATGGTGGTCAGGGAGATATGCTGCAAACTTGTGTAGTTGTGTAATAGTCACATATAGAAGAAAACTTGTAGATTTTTTGCTTTTGCGACTATTTGATGATCTTTAGGCTAGTTTTTGAGCAGCTAGTCTGCTAGTGGTGTAGTTTAGTGCCTGGAATGATTAGTAAAGGAAACCCACCCTAAACAGTGTGTCTTCACTTGTTTTTGGTAGTTCTTGTTTGGTTGGTTGCATGTATGCAGCTTTTGTATATATAAGTTTTTATTGGTTGTTCATACAATTACTAAGCACCCCCCACCCCCACCCCCCCCC
>CAAKMY010052912.1:0-34788 GCA_901111285.1 Corrigiola litoralis
TATATATATATAACATGAAACCTCCTACTTCGTATGAGGCTTCCTTTGTACTAGACTAGTCAGTCAGATGAAGGCTTGATTGGCTTATATGGTACGGAGTATTATTGGTTAAATAATTTCTATCGATCTTCTTCTTTTTTTTCTTTCGGATAAAATTTTACACCTTTGTTTCGACAATGTTATCTACCATTCAAAATATGTTTGACTTACTTATGAGTGTGTTAGTAACAACTAACAATTGGCTAAAATAACCCAAGGCTCATTCTTCTCATGTGTATTAACTTGTACGATGAAATTAAAATCTCGCAACTCATACGTTGCAAAGCTTAGTGAGTGATTATTGTGTTTTCAAAAGCACTTCCTAATCACTTGTTTTTAATCAATATAATGAATGTGGTGGAGTTGTATTAATTGATCGTATCACCAAATCCATTTCCACCCGGACGTAAAACATATAATAACCAAAGTTTGAAAACTTGATTGGAATACTGAGTTCATTTCTCAATTGCATAATCTAAAATAAAAAAGTGATATAAAGTTTTTTTTCTTCGTTTGAATTTACCTCAAGTTTTGGAATCAGGTTCAATGCTTTCAATACTGGACGAAACCAAGAAATAACCCCTTACGAGATAATCATCTGAGGGTGATCCTTTTGTGTAATCGAAAAATGTATGAGCGACAAACACCCAAAATGAACTCATAGGAAGAGATGATTGTTCTAATATGACTACTTTTTTCCAATTTCACTATTTCAGGGATAGCTAGCCAACGAAATATCCACAATATATGACCTCCATGAAACTTGAATTATGTTTTTTTGTTTATCTATTAGATACATGCACACACGTCATGCTCATGGTATACTGATTACATAAGAATAGAGATACTGGTTGAATTGTTGGTACAAGTTAAACATAGATGACACAAGAAGATCAAGTCTTATTTGAAGTAAAAATGTTGGTATAAGTAAGAGTAAGAAACACTCCCTTTCAACCAAGTATAAAAAGGAATTTCCATGCATTGTAAGTATAAGTATGTTAAGTAAAAGGAATCTAGAAGAAAAACAAATTAAAAGATATAAACAGGCGTTTTTCCATAAAAGACCAACAATAAAAGTATCTCATTTTAGGTGTCAAACTTAAATGACAATAATTTGATAAAATATTGTTTAATTTGATAGTACTAAAATGATAAATATTATATCGTGTTATATAAAAAAGAATAAAAAGTTGATATGCGCAAGATTCTAACCCAAGCTATATGAACAACCTCATGCATAATGATTTTACCAGCTGATTTAGCTAACATACACAAGAATGACACTTTTAACAATTTGAGTATCAGATAAGGGGGACGACTTAACTCCTTTATAACTCCCCTATCATATTCTCTTTATCATGACCAAGAACAAGAACAAGTGTAAACCAAGTGGCCAAACGATAAGAGTATCTATTCAACAACTACAAGACCAAAAGATTATACTAATTGCATAAATCTTAAGCCCAAATGTAACAAACCAACAACCATGGTCCCCATGAATCCAGTCGCAAAATGCAACCTTTGCCATGGGAATTGAAAATTACATAATTCATCGAATGCTAATACTTACATCATCTTATATGCAATTCCACCAAGCATAATCTTAAGCCCAAATGTAACAAACCAACAACCATGGTCCCCATGAATCCAGTCGCAAAATGCAACCTTTGCCATGGGAATTGAAAATTACATAATTCATCGAATGCTAATACTTACATCATCTTATATGCAATTCCACCAAGCATAATCCTGGTACGCAATCCCACATTGACCACGCCGCCGGGCTAGTATTTGACACACGTGCTAAAAAATATTCCTCTCTTAACCAATTTATGGTCACTAGTCTAGTCTCCAAAAAACATCAACACCAGACCAAAAAGAATAACATAAGATATTGTTAATAATTCCTATCAAACCTCTATAATAATGCTCATAATCCAAAGACATCCTCCTTGGCCCAAAATCCATAATTCTGTCCTTCTCAAATGTTACATCATCAGAAATCTAGGTACTGCTATGACTTCTTTATAATAGTGGTAGCTAACTAGCTGCATACTATATAGTATTGGTATTTTCTTATAACCTATGGTAGTTTTTTTTTTTTTTTTTTTTTTTAAGATACCTATGGTAGTTTCATAATATTTGGTCTATTTTTGAAGTTGTATAAATAAGGAAGATAGTGGTGTCTAGTTTCCAATTGGTGACTCCTCTCAACTCTCAAGTCCCTTTAGTCTCAACTCAAAACTCCCTAATATGGATACTTCCTCCTCCTCATGCTACTCCTCGTACTCAAACCATTACCCAAACCACCCACTAACCACCTCGTCCGAATCATCGGAATCGAGCTCCTCAGTCGGAACACCAGAGTCATTCCCATGGGATGAGTTTTTGTCCAATTACAATGCCCTTTCCCTTACCCAACTTCCATTTAACATCAATGACTCAGATGATATGACTCTTTTTAACATGTTATCAGAGCAGGAAACACAGGCAACGATCAGGGTACAGCCAAAAGCTGAACCCTGGTCTCCAGCCTCCCCTAACTCTTCCAGCTCGGAGCAAGAGAGGAAGAGCTACAGGGGAGTGAGAAGGCGGCCATGGGGGAAATTTGCCGCAGAGATTAGGGACTCAACCCGGAATGGCGTACGGGTGTGGCTAGGGACGTTCGACAGCGCAGAGGAGGCGGCCTTGGCCTATGATCAAGCGGCTTTCGCAATGCGAGGGACAATGGCAGTGCTTAACTTCCCAGTGGAGGTGGTGAGGGAGTCATTGAATAAGATGAACAGCGAGAATGAAGTGGACAGTGATGAAGGTTGCTCTGCTTCACCTGTAATAGCATTGAAAAAGAAGCATTTAATGAAGAGGAAATCAATGGAGAATAATAGTGTTAGAAAAAGAGGAAGAAGAGAGAAAAACCAGGCTATCTCTTGTACTAATTCTTCTACTGCTGCAACAATGGTGGTGTTTGAAGATTTGGGAGCTGACTACTTAGAACAGCTCTTGAGTTGTTCTTAGGAGAGGAAAATGAAGCAATTTTGGTCCCCCAAAACAGGGGAAAAAACAGGGGTAGAACTTACAAGTAAAGTTTACAGTGACATCGTAGCTTCTTTGTTCATTTGTATTATTTTCTTCTAAGGTTTTGGCTCCTCAGCTAGAGTGTGATTACTTTGTCCCCTTGGTTTCTTTTGTAAATATGATGTGTATTATTTAGCAGCTTAGGAACACTATTCTTGTCACATTTTCAAGTCTCTATAGTATTATGAACTTTTTCACTATATCTCTTTTATTTATGGGTTGAAAATGATATGGTTTTAGTTTGTATTGATCATGAGAGTATGACATTGAATAAAGCTTAATAAAAATTATCAATTTATATTAGTGATTGTGATGTTCTACGGCGAGTGTTTACCTATAATGATACATATGAGACGATCTAATTATTTGGAGCCAAGACTTAGTAGTTAATATTCAAGTATAGAGATTAGTTGTCTTACAAGAGGCGATCAAATTATTGTATAAAAGTCAAACGAAAGCTTATCACTTAACATGATTCACAATCACAAGCATGGGCCATAGATATATATAGGCACTTTGATGCCTCCATCAGCATCCAGTTTACGTTCACTCATTTGCTTCTCTTCCTGTCCTCCACTTACTTGCTCATATCCATTTCGCATTCTTCATGACTTCTCTATATGTATATACACATCAAATTAATCCCGCGCCACGTTACTTAGCTCACTTGCTCCCTTCACGTTACCATCTTGGACCCAAGCTAAGCAGTCCATGCAACAGTCATGGCCTTAGCGATTAGCAAACCGTCCATGCATGATGCATCATCTCATCTGGCAGTCCACATCTCATTAAGATGTGCGACTCTTCATAGATGTGTACTCGCGGTAAGCCGTAAGCCTACTTACCTACGACGTAGAATATGGCATGAAGATCAGCCCGCCATCAATGCTGCCTACATTAAACTGTACCTTGTTGAAGAGTTTGAGAGCACTGCTTATTAGCCATACACAGGAGATTTAGCCAAGCACGTAGATGTACATATTAATTAGGTGGACCGTGGACGTAGTAGTTTGGTTGCTACCGCTACAACATCGGATGTCACATACGGAGTACTTAGGTAGCAATTTTGCGAAAGGATCTAGAAAGGTGGTGTTGAAAGTAGTATCACCGGGTCGCGTTGTCTCATCTTAAATCCTTACTAAATTACAATACCATCAGCATCTTCAAAAAAAAAAAAAAAAAAAAAACAATACCATCAACTCTTTAGAATTTGGAAAATGACAATATGTCACTCTCTCACATATAACATCAAAATCCGATGAGCATCATCACAACGTTCGCAGTAGGATATAAATGTAACGTTGTAACTTGATATTGAAATTAACACAAATTATTAGAAGAAACCGTTTACTTTTATTATAAAAGTAGGCCAACTTTTTACTAGGTAAATTTTTTTATGCTCCTTACAAGCCCAAATAATTATAAATTTACATGCCTTTATCGGGCCAGCATGGTTTGTTCTACTTTTATAATAAAAGTAGACGGCCACTTTCAAGACTAGCTGATTAAATTAATTAGTTAGGTGTGACAACAAAGGGGATATCACATGGTTATTTCCTTTTGACACAATGCTAGAATCAAAATCTACTTACTAATATGATATCATTCTCACTTCTCAACTGCGAAATATGTGAATAGCTTCGATTTTATGGAATACTTTTCAAAAGATAAATAAATAAATAAACATAGGAGAAAGGCCCCACAAGAGCTTGGATCTATTAATGGTTTCCAGACTATGGGCCTTTCACCCATTACATCAATGTGAGCCCATATTCAACATGCCTAACAATTGGGCTTAAGCACAAATTTAGAAGAAAGTGGGCTCACAAGTCACACCACCAAAGTCATGGATCATGGAGAACACACGTAGGCCATGTTTTTTGCTATTACAGAAAGTGAATTAAAATCAGAATTTCATGGAATTAACTTTGTTACAAGTAAGTTGGATATTTTTCCAAATTGATATATCATATATACCAAACATATTAGTAGAACAGTCATATGAAAGAGTGTCTTGACATTTGCATATTCATTACTGATTGATGATTGTGATTCCAACATTCAAGCAAATGGGATATAGTGACTTGCTAGGAAAATCCAGTTCCAGGTTTCCAGCTCCAAGAAAAAAACAAGTCTCCATATTACATTATCTATGCTTGCCGATCGAGTCTGTTCTCAAGCATACCTCTTTTGACTACGCCGACGTGCAATGGCCACTCACTTTTGTTTTGGAGTGTCACTGCAGCAAGAAAACATACCAAAATCAATAAAACATGCATGTATCGTACGTAAGAACTATATACCCTGATAGCCAGTGGAATGAGATGTCATCATGTCAGAACACTGAACACAACTAGATCAGTTAATCAGACTAGAGAAAGTCCTATCTCAGACATGGTGGAACTATGTTCAAAATTGAGGTGCTGTCCTATAAGACATTCAGTACAAAACTACAAATAATGTAATGTTAGCAATACGATGTAGGCAGTAAAATTGTACTGGTCGCTGTTATTTTAGGTTGAAAGTTCAAAACTTTTTTTTACTATCGATTTAATCTAATTAAAAAAGCCGAGATATGTAGAAAACGAGTGTGTGTTTATGAATGAGGAAGGTTGAGTGTGGTACTGTGGTAAGTGAGTTGTTTTTTTTTTTTTTTCTTTTGACAAAGAAGTGAGCTGGGTTTGGTTACTAACGAGTAATACTCCGTATAAAACAGATTGTAAGGGTTCATCCGATTCAACGAGGTTCATCCTCACCTACCAAACAACAAGAACACATAATTAATTTTGGTACCACAATATGGACTTCACCAAAACATCATGTTATATCTGTACCTGAAGAAGACTATAGAATTAATAAGAAGAAGAAGAAAGCATTCTCTTGGGGCCACCGTACATAGCTTCCTAGAACTCGCAGTGCTTAATCATGTGTTGGAAAAGTATACAATTGCCATAAAGAAATTGGATTTGCCCTTTCAATTATGCTTCCCACTTGCTCAGTAGTAAGTGCCGACTAAGTGGTCAAATGCTCAATATGATGTTCAGATAATTCAAAGGGCCTCATGATGTATTCTAATTGTCTTTTCTTATAACAATTAATGGTTATTAGGCAATTCATTTACTGTTTGTTTCATAATGCTGTATTGGCGAGACAAATATATGTTGCGGCAAATTTTTATAGAACTATGAAACTACTTTTGATTGTGGCCCTTGAGTTTGGGCTAATGAGTGTCGTCCACATAACTTATGGGAGACACATGCATGCATGGATTAAAATTGAACTTTCCTGAGTGGAGGGGTAAACCACATTGCACTTCAGGCCTTACACCAACAAAATTAAATGCATAAGGTTTTGCCCCTTATTAAGCTTCATTGACATGACAATATTCTAACTCACTAACTTGGCAATTGGAGTATATAGGATTCGTCCTCTTCTGATCAAAACCTTGTCAGTTCGAAGCTCATCTACACCAAGCCATTCAAACTGTAGATATAATTGAGTGCTGTCAAGTCACAACATAATGGAGTTTAGCTTATGGTTTTCGAACTTCCTTTAATTTTTTTTTTCGTAATTTTTCTTACTCCGTATTCTTTATAAACTTTCTTATAATGTAAACACATACGTAGACTTTGCTATAATCCCTTCTAAGGTTCAGAGGTGCATCTAGTCATTGACTAGTGCGCTTTATTCACCAGGAGGTTGTCGTCGTATTAAGTTGAGTTAGAAGTTTTATCGTCAAGAAAGTTATAATCATGTTGATCTCCCACGGCATTTCTTGGCATGATGAACATTGTTGAAGGCACATGAGTCGTTGCCTTCATTCAAGAGCTGATTAAAGAAGACTAACTTTTAGCAACGGTTCTTCGAGATGCATATATATGAATTATAGTAAAAGAGAAAAAGGTTCTACATGACCAATGTGGTTAGGTACCAATTTCGTAGCTATTTTTTTCTTTTTTCAAATAATGAGAACTCCTAATTAAACACCCCCCCCCCCTCCTTCTCAAGGTAAAGCTGCTTGCTTTCAAAGTAAAAAGTTACTCCGTACTTGTTAGTTTAATTCCACAAGTTAAGCTCAAAACGTTATTACTCCAGTATTAATCGTGAGTAACTAACTTTATAAGGCTAGTCCACTTTGTTTTGTTTAGTTCAGACGTATTGCTTATGAGAATATGATGATAGTCACATTCTGAGGATATCACTACATAGTTAACATTGTCGCAGTATCAACCTTGCCTTTATGTGGCATCTCGTCCTTTGCGGATGGTTAAAACGTAACGCGACGAGAATATATATGTGATGTAATTGTTTGCGGCGACAATGAAACGTACGGTGCAGATTCACAGTTCCTCGTACACTTCGATCAATTTTATGATATATTCAAAAGAAAAAGCAGCTCAAGATAGTTGAAACTTTAAGCTTTTTACCATAGAGGCATAGAGCTTGGTGGGGTGTTTGTGTATTGGTATTTTATGCATGTTATACGAGTTTCAAGATTGAAATGCCTACCGGCTACGGACCCCCTCCCCCTCAGGCCCCCACTGTGACCGTTCGAACACTGGCCGGACGTACTCGGTGCTCATGAATTTGGATTGATTCTTTCGCTATTAGCCAGTTGATTTGTATTATTTTTACTGTTAAATATTCTCAGTTGTGTAAGCTTTTACTGTACCAAAAAGTTGAACAAAAAAAACAGAGAAAATAGTCCAGATTTAGTTTGATTCGCTCATAAAATAGTCCACATTTAGTTTGTTGCTCCAATAGCTAGGAGGGCTTGGATCTTATAGAGTTAATTCTCATAAATTTGGTAGAGTTTACCATAAATAGTAGCATGAAAAATGGGATGCATGCCTAAAACACCAAAGGGGAAAAAGTGAAAATTAAATTAATATTTATGGGTAAACTCTACAGTGAATTATTTTTCAACTCTAAAAGATCACAACGTTAGTTGAAACTACAATTTAACATGGAGTTATCTTGAATTCGAATCCTCATACATATTTTATAAACGGAATGCAAAAGAGCCGTAGGGCTCGTTCTAAGTAACATGGAAGAAAATATTATATTCTTTCATATGCATGCTTCTGCAATGTATAATTTGTACCACAAATGTATTAAAGATTTATGTGCCATAGAATTGTACTTCCACCATAATAACTAATAAGTAATAAGGCGTATTTCACACCAATAACTCGTATACATCAAATCACTTACGAATACATTGGATTTGCTTGTTTTATAGTCGATTTGTTGCCAAGGTACCCAAAGAAACACTAAACAAGAAGATTATGATATGATTCTTTGAGAACAAGCCCAATAGAAAAATAAGGTATAAATATAGTCATATAGACATGAACAAAACAGTTCGAAAAAGCTCAAAAATATCAAGAAAAGTTCAAAAACAATAAAATCAAAAACCAAAATAAAAACGGTGTAGAGAATAACCCATTTATAGTATTTTAGTGTAAAAATGTGAGTTCTTCAAATTTGATGTGAACTTTTAATTACACCTTATTATTTTAAAAAATCTCATTTTTTTAAATATAAAAGCTCAGAATTTTATTTGGAAAACTCCTAATATCTATCTAACCATTAGAGATAGTTCCTTAAAAAAAAAAAACATTAGAGATAGTCAGACTGTCTACCGAAATGTTACGTACTTAAGATTGATACTTCAAAATTAAAACAGCAAGTACTCCGTATTTTGCAAAAATGCAAAGAAAGGAAAAAGTACAATTGTGCAAAGAAGAGATATGACGGGGGTGAGGGGGAGGCATCATATAACGTAGCTGTAGGCAGTTTAGGCTGACTGGAAATAGCGAGAAAGAAGGGAATATCCTCCGACTCTTAACTTGGAGATTCCTCACTGTTTGTTAAAAAATGTCACGAGCCTTTTAGCTTTTACAAACTTTAGCTTTACTGCCCTACAATTTCTCACTCGTATAAATACCCCATAATATTCATTTCCTCTTCATCACATTTTTACATCACAAAAACAAGAAGCTACACACAACTTAAGGATCTGAACTTTTGTTTCTTTCTTTGTTTCTCTCTGTCTAGTCCTTTTCTTCTCGTTAATTTGTCCTTGTGTGAGACCATTTTGGCATTGTCAACTGCAAGTACCACCACCATAAAAAAAAAAAAAAAACCAAGGTACGGAGTACTACATATTTGTATTTTGTCAACTGTTACCTCTCTTAGAAAGGGTTACCTTTGTGTAAGGAACGTTATGTAGACAACACTTCATTGTCTCATAGTACGACGTTTAAGAAACCTACTTCATGATTTGTTGACGCTTCTGACATTCGGCGATACTATTTTTTACGTTTGTTTTATCGTTTATTTATTTGATTTGAATTTTTTAATTTTTAAAACGTGCTAATCTAGTTTATATAACAAATCTTTCATTTGTCGTTACTTCACTTGAATGTCTAACAATTAAGGACAATGAGATGAGATGGCGCCAGCATGTAGAATTCTATTTTTGTATGGTATTCAGATAAACAAAAAATATAAACAAATTTGATTTCTTCTGTACTAGTGATCTTTTTGTTTCCATTAGTAAGTGATCATTTAAACATAATTCATTATACGTAAGCTTGTTTTATAACGACTCTTGATCTAACAATTACATTCTTTTATGTCAAAACGAAAACTAATCGAATTTTATGTTGAGTAATTCATGCATTTAATTACCCGATATTCTGATATAGACATATAGTGCTTTGTTCAACAGTTTTATACGTCTACAATCTACACATGCACCTTCTATAGAAATTCAAGATCTCAATTTGTTATGTTTGTTCCACTAAGGATGAAAGATGTGTCGACGTGAAAAAATATGTGATAAAAAACTATGAAAAATGTAGATTGAGATGGTATATCAGTAAATCACCTCCTACAACACGAATTTATTTCATGATCAGATAAGGTTTAATTGAGTTGAAGTGTGAATATCAATTTATAACGCTTGCTTTCTGTGATGCACTTGCTAAACATATGGTGGTGTATACGAAATTGAGAATATTACTGCGCTTCACTTTCTTATACCTGACCATTTTAATGTGCTTCTTTGTGGGGGCAGAGGAATATAAACATAAGAAACCTCATATAAATGTAGGCTTTTTATTCTCTTTAGGCTTAAGTTTGTCAAATCTCAACTCTCAATTATAGGAGTTACCCAACATTCTAGGAAAGCTCTGAAAATTCTTTTTTACCGATTATTATGGTCCACTCCTGTAAAGTAGGTGTTACATCCAAGCATAACAAAAATGCAGGTTTTTTCGATAAACAGTTGGATATTTTATTAATAGGCAAGAGCTGAGGAAATATACAATAAGCATATACTCCGTATATAATAGTACATTGTATCACAGATTACAGCCAACAAATAAAAGTTTCTACATTTCTCGCATCATCTTTTGCCAAGTAATCCGCCAGCTCGTTAGCTTCCTTTCTTTGATATTGAAAGCTTCACTAGTTAGCATAGCAAAGATGTTGTAGCTAGTTATCACTACTACTTAGCAAACTTGGTAAACTCTGAAAAGCTAAATGGTGGTTATGTAACTTTCCACTATAATAGTAGTCACAACTCTCAATATGAAGTGGAGATATAACATGTGTGCCTACACTTGAGTTGAATGACTCACAAAGATTCCGCACATCTGATTACCCAGCTGATGATTGAGTGTGTGTGTCAGTGTGTGTATATATATATAATCATAACTCCTTCAGTTTTAATGTGATGTTAACGTATGTTTGAGTTCCCCCCTTACGTGCAACTTTTAAATGTTAAATGTCGTGAGTTAGCAACTTTCTAATAATAAGCCATTGCTTTCAATTTGATTGTGGAGCAGGAGAAAGAGAGGAAGCTTAGCAGAGCAAACAAGAAAATAAGCAGATAGCACCTGACACATAAGTGTGTCATGGCCAAGGATCAACTCCAAGTCCTAAACGCCTTGGATGTGGCCAAGACACAATGGTATCATTTCACGGCCATTGTCATAGCTGGGATGGGCTTCTTTACGGACGCTTATGATTTGTTCTGCATATCCCTCGTGACAAAGCTCCTAGGTCGGATTTACTTCCATGTACCCGGTTCTTCAAAGCCGGGCACATTACCACCAGGCTTCTCCTCGGCTATCAATGGGGTAGCGCTCATTGGGACACTAGCAGGGCAACTCTTCTTTGGCTGGCTCGGTGACAAGCTGGGCCGAAAAAAGGTTTACGGATTGACACTTATGCTCATGTGTCTTTGCTCCGTGGCCTCAGGCCTCTCCTTTGGGAGTACCCCAAAGTCTGTCATGATCACCCTTTGCTTCTTTCGCTTTTGGCTTGGGTTTGGGATTGGTGGGGACTATCCCCTTTCCGCCACAATTATGTCAGAGTATGCCAATAAAAAGACTCGTGGAGCCTTCATTGCTGCCGTCTTTGCAATGCAAGGTTTCGGTATCTTGGCTGGTGGTCTATTTGCCATCATGCTATCAGCTGCATTTGATGCAAGGTATATGTTAGAAACACCATGTAGCATGATACATGATCAATGTTTGCACCAATGTCAGATAAATTTCAGTGTTGGTAATTGGTACTCCCAAGGTTTCTACTTTGATATTTAACATAATTATTTGTTATCTAGGTTCCCAGCCCCGACCTATGAGGCAGACCCAGTTGCGTCAACAATTCCACAAGCAGACTATCTGTGGAGGATAATAGTGATGGTTGGGGCTTTACCCGCTGCCTTAACGTATTACTGGAGGATGAAGATGCCTGAGACTGCCAGGTACACAGCATTGGTAGCTAACGATACTAAAAAAGCTACCAGTGACATGGGGAAGGTATTGCAACAAGAGATAACAGAGGAGCAACAGAAGGTAGGGAATGCAACAGCAGGGCCATCATGGGGTTTGTTCTCCAAGCAGTTTGCTCGTCGTCATGGTCTTCACTTGCTAGGAACAACTAGCACCTGGTTCTTACTAGACATTGCGTTCTACAGCCAGAATCTCTTTCAAAAAGACATCTTCAGTGCTGTGGGATGGATTCCCCCGGCTAAGACCATGAATGCTGTCAATGAAGTGTATAAGATAGCTCGAGCTCAGACCTTAATAGCCCTCTGCAGCACTGTCCCAGGTTACTGGTTTACTGTCTTCCTCATTGACCGAATAGGAAGGTTCGCCATCCAAATAATGGGTTTTGCCTGCATGACTGTATTTATGTTTGTCCTCGGCATTAAGTATGAGCACTGGACTCATCCAGAAAATAGGATCGGGTTTGTGGTCATGTACGCTCTGACCTTCTTCTTCGCCAACTTTGGGCCGAATGCAACAACATTTGTTGTCCCTGCAGAGATTTTCCCTGCTCGGCTGAGATCCACTTGTCATGGTATCTCTGCTGCTTCAGGTAAGGCAGGTGCCATTATTGGGGCGTTTGGGTTCTTATACTTGGCTCAGAGCACAGACCCCGCTAAGACAGACCACGGTTATCCTCCTGGTATTGGAGTGAAGAAATCGCTCATTTTGTTAAGCGCGGTCAACCTACTTGGCTTAATCTTTACATTCTTAGTGCCAGAGGGAAAGGGTAGGTCTTTGGAAGACATATCGCAGGAAAACGAGGAAGATCAACCAGGCTCCGTGTGATTTGACTTCGTTGTTTGTTACTTGTTAGAGTTTCCTTTTGCACGGTGTTTGCGCTGGAGGGACAGAACCAAGGAAAAGGGTCTGAGCAGGGCATTTCTACAATTCACGGTAAAGAAGCTTTCATTTATAGTTTTCGTCCACAATATCCAGTGTAGTGACAGTACCCGGCTACGGGCTATCCGCTTATCTCTGTATCACATGCAGTTTCTATTATCCTATCTGATGTTGGGTGCTCTACAAAGTAGTTAAGCTGTAACAATGGTTTTGTAATCTATGAAGTAACTTAAGTATTTGTGGATTGTGGACAATATTATGTGTACTCTGTCAACGGGAAGCTTTTGTTGAATATGCAGTTCAATCTATTATTTTTTTTTTTAATTCAATTCAATCAAAACACACGTGTAGAGGCTGCCAATAGCACAATAGTTTATTGATCACTATCAAGCCATCTTGACGGGGAAAAAAAAAAACAATTTGGAAAAATAAAAACTGATGGAAGATAAGCATCATTATCAACCCAAGTTTGGTAATTTCGAGTTGAGATACGCATCTTTTATCTTAACCAGGTGGTAGAGCAATGTTAAAGGGCAAGATTATTAAGTAAAACTAGGCTCCGTTCTTGTCAATGATATCAGTTCTTGTCAAGACATATCATTCATCTAAATTATTAAGAATTTATGTTGTTTATATGTTCAAACATTCTGAGTGCCATCTAGAGATGAAACTTTTATTTCATGAATCGAAAAATCTAGTCCTCCTGAACATCTGAATATTAGCACTATAGCTTCTTCATATCCAGGAGGTGAATATGTATTCCTCTTTCGGCCTTGCAATAGTGACCGAAATAAGAATCGTCAATTTTGTAATCATACAGAACATGAATAGTTATCTTGTAGGACAGTAAGCATACATGTCTATAATATCTCGTCTCAGTCAGACAAGCCACATAGTCTAACAGGATACATGCCCCAAGATCAACTAGCTAAAGCCAGCTCTAGTATCAGGAGGACTGTGCAGTACCATTAGACTTTTGTGATCATCTCCTTGAGTGCTGAAAAGAAGCAGTTCTGGCTTGCTGTTCGAATACTTAATGTGCACGGTCTTTCAGCACTTCAAGATCCATTTCCGTCGGGTCAGTAGCCTGAATTTCATAATGGACGCCATCAAGTTCGTGCTTGAAATTCTCCTTTGATGTGGCATATAGCATCTTGGAACGTATACGAGAGCTTGCAGGGGACCTACAAATCAATAACAGAAATTGTTATTATTACAAAATCGGATTCTGTTACTGCAACATTCACAGTTTAGCCAACCAAATCCCTTTTACTACATGGAAGAAGTAACAGCTCAGTTGAATACATCCTTATCAACAGAGGCCGATTAGTAAAATTATAGAAAGTTTCAGGCAAGTTTCTACTTATTTGTGTCAAGAAAACTTGATCAAAATTATCTGCAAGGCTACAAACTCAGACAACAGTCCAAGACTAACAGCACAATTACATAATGTCAATGGTATAACTTCAAATGTCATTACTCTGCTGAGATTTGAAGGGAGTTTCCCAGGTTGCTCGGTAATTGCTTTAGGCACTGGAGCCTTCCTCATGAGTTGATTTGGTTTGCTGATCAACACTCCACACAGGGGAAGCAGCGAAAGTGGTGGATCTGTAAAGCAGTTTCATGTACTGCAGTTTATAACATACAGAGGAAGGAACGGCCTACTGTTTGGTTGACAGATGAAGTCCACATCAGGTGGTACGCCACATTCAGTTCTAGGTGTTGACTACAACCTATGCTTACTAATGACATGTTTTAAGTTTGTTTTCCTTTTATTTATCTCTCTGAGCTTTCATGCAGTTGTGTAGGTTGGCTTTCTTCTTTCGTGAGACGTGAGTTATTTCCCTGTTATCAAAGCAGTGGGCTTGCAGGCCAACCACAACTAATCTACAACTGCAATTCTATTCTTTAAACTTCACCAATTTCTTAAACAGATACTATCTAATTGTGTAGCTATTACCCTAGGCATAACTTACCATTAGCACTAATTTTCTACGATGAAAGCTGCAAGCATGAGTATGTGACGGATAGAAATAACATTCCGAGGTTCTCTGTCTTTACAGATAGTGCCAGCAACTTTTAAACGTAGAAATTGTAAGTTAACAAGGTTTTATCCAAATCATCATAAAAAATAGAACCAAATCAAGAACAGAGCACAATTATTTACTTATCAACACCAATTGATGTCACATGTTTTTTTTTTTTTTTTTTACTCAAAGCACAAGTTCAAAGGCAATTTGCTGTCTATATTGCAATCGGGGAGTTTCAAATTCCCCTATGCATAAAGCTCTGTAACAAAATGAAGAAACGAATATCAGTTGGAAAGTCAGGGAAGATAGCTAACCACGCTATGAAGAATATCTTGCTCTTTTGGCAATTGTCTGATGTCACGAAATCATAATCATAGACTGCAAAACGGCAGTCGTTTCCAGGCAAGGCAGCCACAAAATCATCATAGTTCTCAGGTGGAGTGCCAGTTTTCTCAACCACAACCTCCTTCTTCTTCTCATCAATCTTATACACCACGTAGCGGTGAGCCTTCTTCCTCTTTAGCTCCAGAAACGCATTTTTGCTATGGTCTGCCGCATACAATCCAGACAGAGAATTGGACTGTCCAAAGAAAACCGTCGTTAGATGCTCTGAACCACAGAGGATTGGAAATAACCATATGATTGAAAGTGAGTCCTCCAAGATTTCACTCAAATTTTCATTCTCCCGCAAGAGGTTAAATCGGTTACATAAACATTTTACAATCAACAATTTTCTCATGAAAGCAAGGCAAAGAGCAATATCAGTCAACTACATAATGGACCGATACTGTAAAATTGTTGTGAACCGTGATGATCGTGAAAATGGCATAGAGAAACACAAACACAAGTTTCAAGTTTATCAGTTGCTTAGGTAGCTTTCAATCAACTGTAACACATGAAACCTATGTGCGCATTGTGAAATATCACTCCCTGTGCTCCACTTCAAAGGTCTGACCTTATCTTTTAGGGTCTAATACGGGTCAAATACGACCAAGTAGCCCACATTAACTTAAAATTCTTGATAATCTCATCTAAATTGAGCAGCATACCGCTAAGAACTTTGAACTCTATACTTTTGTTTCATAACTGTCAATATTTTGTGATCCTAAACGCTACAGATCAATGGACATAAAAGGGGGGGGTGAAGGGATGACTAAATGCAGCTGAATTAAGCTACAATGTCAAAATTCTATAAGATTTTCAACAGAGCCATGGAAACATGTTGATCAAAGCTGTTGAATTCCGTTAAACTTTTCTCGGAGAAATTATTACCCCATAGCTGCTATGTGGTTTTTTTTACTATACCTTTACACATCCTAGCATTCCGCCCAATCTAATTTTACCTTTTCCACCCACCAACCATCATCCTTTAGAGAGACTACCCGTCACTCAGTTATGAGATTTCGCGTCACATGTTCATAAACAAAACTTCTTCGAAAAGACCATCTACTTGAAAATTAGACGAGCTTCCTTACAATCTAAACCAACTCAAGCTATATATCCCGTTGTTAAGACACCAAGGCTCCGTATACTTTATGATAAAAGAATACAGTCTCTCCCAAGACGTTCTGGTTCATAAAAACAACTCATGTCCATGAGATTTCCAACGGAATTATGGCAACATGATGATAAAAAGAAAAACTACCAATCATGACATAACAATGGACTCACAAAAATGAGTACAAATCCTAGCATTCTGCCCAATCTAATTCTACCTTCTTTCCCCAATATCATCCTTTAGAGAGACTACGCGTCAAGGAGATTTCTCCTCCCATGTTCATAAAAACAACTCATGCCCTTAAGATTCCCAACAGAACTCTAACAACATGATGATAAAATATAACTACCCATCATGACATTACATTGGACTCATAAAAACTAGTACAAAAGTATATCAATCTACAGCCTAAACACAAGAGAAACATTAACTCACAAAACAAACTCAACAGTTTGCAAAAATCCCATAATTTACAATCTTTCTGCATAATTTGATTATTAAACAGAACAACTAGGAAAATAAAGTTCATGTCTTTATAATAAAACACCACAATATACATGGTGATGATTGCACCAATGATCAAACTAATACAACACTGGATAAAATTATGATTACCAAACTTAAAAAGCTTGCGACTTTATACAAAATTCAGATCATTAAACTTCAAAGCATGCTCTTTCAAAAAAAAAAAAAAAAAAACTTCAAAGCATGCAACTTTACCTCAGAAACACCACGTCAGCATAAAAAATTAATAACTGATAAAAAATAAAAATTATATTAAATAAAGGAGAAAATTAGATACCCTTTTGAAAGACATGGCTGCTAAGATTGTTAGAACACACAAATAAATGTAAATAAGCACAAAATTCTGAGATTATGTGCAATAAAAATAGTGGGTTTTATGAAGAAGTAATAATTATATAAATAATATTAATAATAATATCACTACTATTATATTAATGATATTATAATGATATTATGGAGAGGGTGAGAAAATAAGAAAGACTAAAAAGGAAGTATATGGTGTAATGGAGGAGTAATGGAGTGTCCAAAAGTTGGACTAGAAAAGGTCGCTTGTTTTATGTTGTTTTTACCAAGTTTGTTGGCAATACTAAAGTAGTTAAGGGGGAAAAGAACATTGGTATAGCTTGTCCCACTTGAACTTCAAGGAGAGATCTAATTGTTTGACTAAAGTTTATGAATTGTTCTTGTCATATGATAATGGATAAGATATGAATTTTTATTAGATATTTTTTTCGTTATAATGGAGCTTGAACAGTTCTTAGATAAGATTGAATAATACCGATGCGTAGGCATAATGGTGCTACGAGTTTATGATATGGTGCGCAACAGAGTACAACATGATGCCGCATGTTAGTCATAGGTAGTGTTTTTTTTGGGGGGGTAAAAAGCCATAGCCAGTGATAAACATCACATATTCACATTCCCTCTTTTTTCTAATTGCTTGCTCGTTATGATCTATTATTGGTTAGACTGCTTTAGTGCTTATAAAAGGAAGCAAAAGAAATCTACCAAACTTGTATATTCTATGTTGCTACCTTTCATTTCTTTCTTTGAAAGTAAGCTTATTATACTCCAAGTGATATATTGAAAAGATTATTACATTATCATCGTGCATATACATTGAACTAATAGACTTTAAGTACAAAAGTACTCTCTAAAACAATCTCAATTGATCTAAGTAAGAAAACTATTTTACTAAGACTCTCAAATGCACAAAGATAACTGGACTCACAAAATTATGCTGTCAAATTCAATGTAGATCAATATATCATTCTACGAACTACAGTTATATAAGTCTAGTGTTGGATGACTTTTAATAAGATACCAAGTTTAATTAGCATTCAACCAAAAACATAATAGTTTCAAATTCATTTCAACATCATTAATTCCACTGTACATTGAAATATTTAGTGTTTATGGGGAAGGAGAATATGAATATTCAAACTCGATTTAATGATTTATTAGATAAAATCGAATAATAAAGGTCGATGTGTAGGCATCACGCTCTTACGAGTACTGCGCAATGGACCACGACATGATGTCACATGTTAGCCATAGCCAGTTATTCACATCACATATTCACATTCCCTCCTTTTTTTTTTTTTTTTTCTAACTGTTGCACCTTTTGATCTTAGGTTCTATTCTAAATAGTCATAAAGAAAAGTAAAGGAAATCTACCAAACTCGCATATGCTAAGTCTTACTGTAAGGTAATCTCATACAAGACACGATCTCAAGATCTAAAGTCTAATTCTTTGGGTAAATTTCCCTACTTTCCCAATTGATTTTAGCAACAAATTAACTCTCAAACCAAGGTGTTTCGAAACTTGTGTTAAAGCCCTAACTAAGCCTAGTAGTAGTAGTACTAGGAAACAGAAAACACCCTTTTGCAGAAGTAGCTTCGATCTTCCACCTGTATTTCAAAAATTTCCCCGCTAAAAACATAATATGGACAATGAAGGTATGATTGTGGACCAAACTGTATAAACCCTTTTCATATTTACATGCAAAGATCTTAACTTTATGTGATTATTTGATCAAAAGTGTGTTCTTTGTTTGTCAGGGCAACGAAATTCCTCGAACCCATCTGCAGTTTTGGCCTCTTTGTTGACTAAAAGAGCTAAACTTCATGAAGAGCTTAGGAGCATTGAGAAACAGGTGGTTTGGGATGATCATTGTGTGTTTTTTTGTTGCGTGTTTGGTGGGTTTTTGATGGTTGATTCAATGTTGGTGTTGTTTGATTGGATCAGTGGAATGTTGGGTTTTATAACCATAGCTGTTTTGAGAGGATCATTTTGCTACATTGAGAAGAGCTTGTTTGGTGCTTTATTCTATGTTTTGGAGATTACTTGTGACTAAAGTTGTGATTTTTTTAGGTTGTACATTTTTTTCCCTGATTAATGTACATTTTTCCTTTGTATGGTTGAATCCATGTTGATGATTTTGATTGGATTAGTGAAATGTTGGATTTTTTTGGTGGGAATTGGTTGTTTTGAGAGGATCACTATGCTTCATTGAGAAGGAATATATTTGATGTTCATTGGGGATTACTTGTGACTAAAGATGTGATCTTTTGAGGTTGTTTGTTGATGAGGGTGAAGTGTTTTTTGATTGATGTTATGGTGTTACTTTACCAAATGTCTTGTATGAGACAGTCTTAAAATGATCACTTTTTTGGTTAATAGTACTCACTTTTATTAAAGTGTTAACGAAAAGTTACCACTTTAACTCAATTTCTGACCACGTATAATTTTAAGGTAAAATTTGACAGTCTCTTTTCATAATTTGTGGTTAGTATATGTTTTTGGTTGCTGGATTATATGTGTACAAGTAATTGCAAGGGGATAAGGAATTTGATGCAAACTATGGCCTTATAGTTTAAACTTTGAACCATGATGGGGTGCATGAACTGCATTATGATCTTGAGAAGTTTTGAGTTTCAATTGCTTGACTTGCAATTGTTTCATTTTGTGATGTTCTACATGATCAGTGAAAGTGATTTGTGTTTTAGACTGTTTTGGTTGGTGGTATGTTGTTTAATAGTGAAGATATCTTAGGCACCCAAAGTGTGTCTTCTGTGATTGGTTTTAAGATGTATGCTTTGCATTTATATGAGGTGTATGCATTGCTTATGTGGGAGCTCATCTGTTGTAAATTCAGCTAATTTTTCCTTGCATTACAATGTTTAAACTTTGATAAAGTTGTCATTGGCTTGTTTAAGGAAGATAAAGCTCGATATATTTATGTTAACATGATGCCTGATGAGTCTTACCACAATAATGACCTCGGACATTGATTCAATAACATGCTTATATGCTGCAAAAGGAACTACATTGGTATTTGTTTTTGTGATCTTACCTTTAAAAGTTGTAATAGGAACGTGTGAACGATGCCCAAAAGCAGCTCTTTTAGATCATTAAGATCATTATTCATTAGTATACATGACTTGTCTTCCACAGCCATTCATTGAGATTTGAGAATCTGACAAGGACATTGTTACAAGTGCAGGTTTTTGACATGGAGACGACTTATTTACAGGATCCAAGCCAATGTGGAAATGTATTGAAAGGTTATGATGGATTCTTATCAACTTCAAAGAGTACTACAATGTGCGTCCGTTGACTCTTTTTCATTTCCTTCATTTGATTTTTTATTTCATTCACAACTGTTCAGAGTTGTTTTTGTCAGTAAATCTTCAGTTTGACAGCATCCAACTAAGTAAGGATACATACAAATATGGTTTGTTTGAGGGTTTGTGAAATCAATCATTTACTTGAGCACTACCTGGCATTTCTGGTTTATCTGAACGTTGCCTCTCTTGAAAGATGTTCAACACTTTCATCGGCTTTCAAGAAAGAATGATAATGGCATATGTTTGTGGGGTATAAGTGCGTTTGTCAGTGTATGCTGAATGTCTATTTTTTTTTTCACACAGCACCATATATCATTTGATGAAATGTGTTTGCTTACTGTGAATATGGCAATTACTTCCAGCCTCTTATCAAGATTATCTGTAATTATTGCTCGTGACGCTGGTGCCTATCACTTATTTTGTCATCTTAAGTTCTTCATTGGTCGTTAAATAAGTCTGCAGACAATTGCATTTCTTTTGCTCTTTAAAGCCATTATTTTTGTTAATCTAAAGCAGTGAGTAGGGAAAAAGTCTGCAGATTCAAACTATTATTTAGGGTGAAGGCTTAACATCATTACTACATGGTTAAGAAGAAAAAAGTTCAAATTTGAAGACTTCTGTAGTAGTCAGTAGGTCTGGCTCAAGCATTTTGTATTTCTCATTAACACTTTCGCCATCCGCACCCTCTATTTTCTGAGTTCAACTGCCTAAGTTTGGTCTTTGGCGGATATCGAACTACTGGAAGTTAATATGCCGCTCTGGATTCTGGATGCAGGTTGAAGCGGTCCAGGAAGTTTCAGCCAGAGGACAGGCTATTCTCTTTGTCTTCAATTACATCTCCAGCAGTATGTATTCTGCATCTTATATACTTTTTGAGTTAGTTTGTGTGAAGCCTTGTGTCAAAAGTAATCTAAAATCAATACAGCTGACACAAATGGGAACAATGTCTGATGCAAAGGAACCTGACTATTATATATACGCCTATTTTTCTGTTGACCTTGAGAATAGATATCTCATATGCATGGAAAACAAATGGAAGCTCAAACTTCATTGCCCTAGTTACAACTTAGATTTAGCATATCATTCTATATAAATAACCGTATTGTCATAAAGAAAAAGAGGACAACTTTGAAATTGTGAAAGGATAAAATTAAGACAACATTGTGATACAATAGGCTCTTCTGTTGCTGTAGGGAGATACAGAAAGGCATCTATCACTAGATAATCGAAAAGATAAAAATATCCTACAATAGTGCTGCTTTCTGTAGTCATCTCTTTCTTTCAAGTCATGCTTGTTGTTGTCGCTCTTATTCAACCAGCAATCGAGTATGAGTAATTCTGTGACCTAGACAAAATTATGCATGCTTTATTTGGGATGGCCAGCTTAGTTCGGGAGGATATTGTATGCTCTATTCGACATTTCTTTTGCCTTCCTCTTCTACATTTTATGTGGACTTCAAATTCCGACTGTCTCCTGTTCTTGCTAGCTGTCTTCTAGTCTGAACTGTTGGGTTATGTTTGTTGGTGACCAATCATTTGAGCTTCAGGAGTATTTCTTTGATGCTGAGGTGCTCTTGCTGTGACCTGTGAGGAGTTACTGTAAGATCACACATGTAAGGACTGTCTTATCCTAGTGGATGGCATGTCTAAGTGTGATCAAGCATTTATCCATGAGCTGTGCCATACTATTCTTGTATGGTCACTTAAGATTATCTATTTAGCAAGGTAGGACGAGGCCTGTAATTGGTGAATGATGGAGGTAGAAGTAGTCCCGACATTTAACTGTAATCAAGCCTAAACTTTGATTTTTTTATTTTTACCTTTGTAATTTTCCTATATGGTAAATGATTGCCCGTTCTTTGTTGATATGTTATGACAAACCTCCTCTTGAACCACTCACCCAGGAACTAGAAGGCGCACCATTTTTACCATTACACACCACTTTTCCCTTTCTGTTGAGCATGCACTTGTTGGACAGAATGGCAGCATTGCACAGAAAATATGGATGTTGTCTTTTATTAGACTGAGAACCGAGAGTCAGTGTATTGGATACTTATCACTTATGTGCTTAGAATGAATACCGTGGAAACTAACTACTCCTTGAATTAGGAAAAACTAAAGCATGGGGTAAGATGGTGCAGTGGTGCTGCACTGGCTCTTTTGAACTGAAATGTCTAGGTGTAGTTCAGCTGCTTGGTCTGCTGTCCATGTTCAGCTTTTTCTAGTATATGGCAATTTATATCGAAGGAAGGTTGTGGCAGGTTTAATTGTGACTTGTGCCAGTGCTTATTGAGTTGGCGCCAACTTGATTTATGGAGACTGATAGGACCCATTAATTGGAAAATTGCAGGCATCTTTCATAATATGATGTGGGTTAAGACATTCCAGCTCTTATAGCATTGGTCAGGGATTTGCTTTGCTATTCCCAATCAGCTTGGGCATGTATCTGTTTGTTTCTTGGTAATGTTCGTTAAGTTAAAATAAATATTCTTATCAGGTTTCTGAATGCGTTTTTGTTTGATATGTTACTGCAGGCTGAAGACCAGGCTCTAGGAAGAGAAGGTGTGTTTTTATGTCACATGAGCATTTTTCTTCCTACCAGTTTTTCTTCTCATATTTTGATCCTTCCTGCGTATATTTAACAGATGGAAGATTTGACTCTGGTCCAGGGCGGTACAGAGGCGTTAACTATTTTGGTAGTGGACCGTAAGTGCTACTGCTCTTGCTTAAATGTCTTGAGATATACTGTATACGCAAGCAAGCAACTTAGTGCTGCTTGTTGCTGACCATGTCATATGCTATTTTTCGAAGTATACATAATTTTGATGAATTAAGTGTATCAGTTTACTTTGGTTGTATGTCTTACGTTTGTTCACCTGAGGTAATACATTTTATCAAATCACAGGGGCAAACCAAAGAGAGGGAGAGGTGCTAGAGAAGGGAAGAGAATCAAACAGAGTGATCAGGATTTTGATTATGATGATGAGGCCGAATTGTAGTGGTTTTGCTTCACAAGAAATATCTGATGTCTTCCGGTTTTTTAGTCGTAACAGAAGAGCCGTCAAAGCAAAGCGGATGCTTTGAAAGAAGACTGTGCTCCATTAGACAAGTACCTATCCACCAATATATCACCAATGCTCGCTGCAAATACATCAGCACTAGTGCATTACCTCATGCTTTGCCATGATTTTATACTGGGGGATGTGTGTGTCCTTGTTTAATTTTTTCCCAGTTATATGTTCGATATATTTCAAGAACTACAGAGAATGATGTAAATGTTAATCAAAGGAGACAACATTAATTTCGGATGAACTGAATCAGTATTCATGTAATTAAGCATGCAATTTTGTTCTCCAAGCTTTCAAGAGGAATGCTGGTTCTCTGATTAGCTATCTAGTAGGTGTTCCTGCAACTAGAAGGACAGCAAATGTTCTTGTCCTAACCAATTCAAGAAGTGAGAAGCAGTTAGTCTATGTGCTAACATTATGATTATAGCAATCATTATTATGGTTGAGATAGGACCAAAAGGAAATAAGGAAAGCTCTCTTTTAGACCATTTCTTTTCTTTTGAATTTCACTTTTTAATAGGCTAAATACTAATTCAATGAAACAATTAGCATTCTGTTCAAATTATGCATGTATTTACCGAGTTCCATACATACAATTTCAACTATGAAACAACGTTTGACACAATGGTGTCATTTCCAACTTCCACGTGTTAGATACGAAGTTCGATTCTTATCACTGACTTAGTATGATCTCTAAAAATCCAGCAAAAAAAAAAAAAAAACATACAACTATGCTCTTATGAGAACGGTGTATATATTTTCCCTTTATAAATCTCACGAAGGATATCATGAATAAAAGTTGCATCATGCTAAACAAAATAGCCGAGAAAAAATAACTTTCATCTCGACCACTTTAATCAAGTTATGTATTCAAAGACAGCGTGAAGACAAACACGACAATCATTCTTGAAGTATCTGAAATGAGCGCACAATATCATAGATAATAATTATAGACGACACTGTTAAATCAGCTAGTTTTTAACCACTAAACCATCTCTTGATCAACAAAATTTAATCATTTATAGGAGTATAAAAACCATCATATATAAGAGCAACAAACTATATTATCCCTACCAATATCTTGGTCCCAACGAACTTTACCAAACTTTCCATGAACATGAACTTACTGGTACGTAATACTATCAATCAATACAACATTCACAAACTTTTATATGATTTCTAGCTTCATTTTCATGTCATTTACTGTTGTTTTCAGGAAATAATGAAGAAAAAAGAACCAGAGAAGAAACTCCTGGTAGAAGAAGAACAAGGGAGTGTTAGTTGGGTTGAAAAGACTTCTGATTGCTTTTCCTGCCGTTTTAACTTTGACCCTAATGGCCATTTCTCTGTATGTCTCTATTACTCTCTTTGTTTTTGCTGTTGTTTTCAGTTTAGTATTGTAGTTTTGGAATTATGAGATAGTGGAATTTAGCAGTCTATAGATTGGGTTGGATTTTTGTATTTGATGAAGTGAAGATGATGAATTTTGCAGGTGGGATTGATTTTTATTGAAGTTGTGCTAGTGTTGATTTGTTGGTTTCTCTTTGTTTTATATTGCACTTGTGAAATTATGAGATAAATGAAAATTAGCATCCAATTATTGAGGTGGAGTTTATTTTTGATGAAGTAAAATTGGTGGGTTTATTTGGAATATGATCAATTGCTTAGGTTGGATTGACTTCATTAGTGTTGTGCTAGTATTAATTTGTTAGTTTCTCTTTGATTTTACTTAGTTTTTTCAGCACTTGTCAAATTTAAAGGATAAAATGGTGGTCATTGGATTGCTGTTTCTTGGTTAATTGGGTTGAAATTTGATGTTTGATGAACTGAAAATGGTTGGTTCATTGGAATTGCTGAATATTTTAGGTGGGGTTCAGTTAATATATGTTGTGCTACTACTAGATTATATTGTATGTGGGTAGATACTAATTTTTATGGCTTTTTTATGGTGTTCTACATATGGTAGAATGTCTCTATACGTTGAGGTTGTTTTGCATTTTGTATATTGAGATTATCATCAATGTGACTGGCATAATTGCATTTGCTTGAAGCTGTGATCTTTTTGCTTTATTTTTAGTATTCTACACTTAAAATGGTGGGTTCATTTGGAATTTGGTGAAGTTTGTTAGGTTGGGTTTTATGTAATTTATGCGGTACTTGTTCTGAATTCTGGTATGTGTGAGTTACATTTTGCATTTTCTCAAAGCTGTGATCTATTGCTTTATATTTTACCTTTTGGACTATCAAGTTTTTCGGAATTCGAAATGATTGGGATCTTAGGAGTGTGTAATTTAACCATTCTACAAATTTGACTTCTGATTTTCATGTTAGAGGGTGTTGAAGTGGTTAAAGTTATTTTATCAATGTTTTAGCCTTGAGTGCTGGTGTGTCGTTTGCAAAGTTGCATTTGTTTATTGTTTATTTTTCTTATATTCTTGTTTTTCTACTTTTAACCTTTAGAAGTCCAGATGATTGAGTTGCTTGGGATGTGTTAATTTGTACCTGTATTATTAAAGAAAAAAGCGCTATAGTGGCTGAATTTGATGTCTTTTGCGTCCATGAGAAGGCATTAGAGTCTAGCGATGGAGATGAGTTTCAATCTCAAGTTTTGTGCAAATTGCCTGGTTTACTTGCCTGTTAAGTTGCTGAGATCCCCTGAATATGGGAATCTGATTGAGCTTTATGGGATTTTGTTTGTTGCTTTTTTATATCATTCGTCTATGCTACATGAAATTGTTTTTGGTGTTGTAAAGTAAGATTATGACGCAAGGTCATTCTTTCTTGTGACATTTGGTGCTGCTGAAATGGTTTTGGTGCTGTATTGATCTTTGCATTTAGTGGTTATTGTTTCCACCTTTCTATACACAATATCTTGGGTACCTATGATGGTGCCAAATTGGCTGGCATGTGATGTTGGACATAGAATAGAGTCCTTGTCAATTCGGAGAGCCAGGTGCTCTTATTTTGTGACGTTCTGCACTTCTGCCTTTGATGGTTTTCATGCTAATGTTAATTTTCATCTCACATTGGGTTTGTCAGGTAAATGTGCTTGAGGATTCAAGGCCAGTAGTCAAAAGGGTGACTGACTCCTTCCTCAATACATTTTTCCCCTCTGGTTATCCATACAGGTAGTTTGATTGGTTTTCTTTAGCTTTCTCAATATTCTACATTAGGACTTACATATCTTTTAATATTTTAATCTGCAGTGTGAATGAGGGTTATCTTAGGTATACACAATTCAGAGCGCTACAACACTTTACAAGTGCTACATTATCCGTTCTGTCAACTCAGGTCATCCCTTGTTTTTGGTTGGCAATCTTTATGCAGCAGGCTGCATTTCTTTTTGGTTTAATATCTCACAAAGTCAAGTTGGTGTATTTCTTGATGAATTGGTAGAAAGAAGAGCTGAAGTGGAGATCCTACTTATTTTCCTAGAACTAGTATTTCTTAACAAATACGGAGTATTCTAGTACGTGAACTTAGTTACTTGACACAGGTGTCTCTAGGTATCAGCCTAATTAGCATACTTTTTTGCCTGAGCCGAAGTATCTAATTACGATTAGTTTCCTGGAAATTTAGTATCTTACTCAGGTACTCTAAGGGAAAAGAAATCGTTCTGGCAACGCTCCCCCCCCCCCCCCCCCCTTTTTCATTTCCTTAACTCTTTCTGGCATTATGTTTGTCCAGAATAGTTTATAAGATTGTTGAAAATGTCTGCGCCATGTTTTGTTGCCTTTTCTTAGCAGGATTCTGTGAATCTGTTTTGCTACAACCATAGTGTTTTGTATATTAGATGAGCACCCTGTCGTGGCTTTCATGTCATCATATGCTAACTTTTCTGCAGTCACTGCTTTTTGCTGCAGGCTTACGACCAACACCTGCACAAGCAACTGTAGTTAGCTGGGTGAGCTAATATTTGTTGGGAATAACTACATTATCGTGAAGCCATGCCATCCTCAAATGTATCAATTTATGTTTCTATTGCAGATACTGAAAGATGGTATGGAGCATGTTGGAAAGCTGATTTGCAGTAACCTTGGTGCAAGGATGGATTCAGAACCGAAACGGTGGAGGATTCTAGGTTAGCAGCATGTACCCTTACTGCACACACACACACACACACACGAAAACAAAACCAAAAAAAGAAAAACAGAGAGGAAACCTGTTTCAATCTTTGTCTGGGACAATTTCGGGTCTGGTGATTCTCTATCCTATTTTAGTTTCTCCTTGAGATGTTTAATACTTCCTAATTTCCATGTCTTTCAGCTGATGTGTTGTATGACTTTGGCACTGGCCTAGAAGTTATGTCTCCTTTATGCCCACATCTTTTTCTTCAAATGGCTGGCCTTGGAAATTTCGCAAAGGTTTGAATCTTGCTTATATCTGCCCCTTTCTTTTCTTGGATGAAATTAGAGTTAAATTTACTCTCCAGTCTCCACTATCGGGAAATTTTTTGCATTGAAGTACAAAGCAGGGAGTTACCAGTGCTCAAACCAAGCACGAACCTAATTTAGCGATAAATTGTCATACAGATTATTAGGTAGATTATTAGGTTGATCTGGAAAAGAAAACCAAGTATCTAAAATACTGAAGTTTATAGTCCACAAAAACCGGCTTTTTGGGTCGATTATTTTTCTTCCGGGAAATGTCTCGAAAGTGACGAAGCATGTTCCTAGGGTGTATTGATGCATAATTGTAGCATATGTCAGTGGCATTCCTTCGTCTTTATAGATTTGCGGTGTGTTTATCGCTCCATTCGAGCATGTGCATAATAGACAAACTCGATGGTTTGGGCTATGCCTACTGCCTAGGCTACTTTTTACAAATTTTTTTGTTCAATTAAACATTATATGTGTCTAGGATGTTTACCGCCAATTTTCGTCCAATTCCATTTCGGGGCCGAAACGACGTTTTTTCATGGGTTATAGACCACAAAAACCGGCTTTTTGGGTCGATTTTTTATCTTCCGGGAAATGTCCCGAAAGTGACGAAGCATACTCCTAGGGTATATTGGTGCATAATTGTAGCATATAGCAATGTCATTCTTTCGTCTTGATAGATTTACGGTGCGGTTATCGCTCCATTCGAGCATGTGCATAATAGACAATCTCGATGGCTTGGGCTATGCCTAAGCTACTTTTTGCAAATTTTTTTGTTCCATTAACCATTATATGTGTCTAGGATGCTTACCCTCAATTTTCGTCCAATTTTATTTCGAGGCCGAAACGACGTTTTTTCGTAGGTTATAGTCCACAAAAAAACGGTTTTTTTGGTCGATTTTTTATCTTCTGGGAAATGTCCCGAAAGTGATGAATCATGCTCCTAGGGTATATTGGTGCATAATTATAGCATATGGCAATGTCATTCATTCGTCTTGATAGATTTAAGGTGTGTTTATCGCTCCATTCGAGCATGTGCATAATAGACATACTCGATGGTTTGGGCTATGCCTAGGCTACTTTTTGCAAAATTTTTTTGTTCAATTAACCATTATATGTGTCTAAGATGCTTACCGCCAATTTTCGTCCAATTCCATTTCGGGGCCGAAACGACGTTTTTTCGTGGGTTATAGTCCACAAAAACCGGCTTTTTTGTTCGATTTTTTATCTTCCGGAAAATGTCTTGAAAGTGACGAAGCATGCTCCTACGGTATATTGGTGCATAATTATAGCATATGGCAATGTCATTCATTCGTCTTGATAGATTTAAGGTGTATTTATCGCTCCATTCGAGCATTTGCATAATGGACATACTCGATGGTTTGGGCTATGCCTAGACTACTTTTTGCAAAAATTTTTGTTCAATTAACCATTATATGTGTCTAAGATGCTTACCGCCAATTTTCGTTCAATTCCATTTCGGGGCCGAAACGACGTTTTTTTGGTGGGTTATAGTCCACAAAAACCGGCTTTTTTGGTCGATTTTTTATCTTCCCCCGAAAGTGACGAAGCATTCTCCTAGGGTATATTGGTGTATAATTGTAGCATATGGCAATGCCATTCATTCGTCTTGATAGATTTACGGTGAGTTTATCGCTCAATTTAAGCATGTGCATAATAGACAAACTCAATGGTTCGGGCTATGCATATGCTACTTTTTGCTTTTTTTGTTCAATTAACCATTATATGTGTCTAAAAAGCTTACCGCCAATTTTCGTCCAATTCCATTTCGGGGCCGAAACGACGTTTTTTCGTGGGTTATAGTCCAAAAAAACCGGCTTTTTGGGTCGATTTTTTATCTTCCGGGAAATGTCCCGAAAGTGACGAAGCATGCTTCTAGGGTATATTGGTGCATAATTGTAGCATATGGCAATGTCATTCTTTCGTCTTGATAAATTTACGGTGCGGTTATCGCTCCATTCGAGCATGTGCATAATAGACAAACTCGATGGCTTGGGCTATGCCTAAGCTACTTTTTGCAAATTCTTTTGTTCCATTAACCATTATATGTGTCTAGGATGCTTACCCTCAATTTTCGTCCAATTCTACTTTCGGGGCCGAAACGACGTTTTTTCGTGGGTTATAGTCCAGAAAAACCGGTTTTTTGGGTGGAATTTTTATCTTCCAGAAAATGTCCCGAAAATGACTAAGCATACCCCTAGTTACCATAGGAGTATTTTGGGGCATGTGGGCGCGTCTAGCCTTGGTCTATGGTGCCCTTTGGCTACCCCAAGCTATGACTTGGCTAGACAAATAACCTCGGCGGAATTTTTTTACTTTGCCTAGGCTTACCATGCCTTTGCCTTTGGTGCCCCTTGGATTTTTATGCCTTGCCTTGGTTTGTGTATTTCAGTTAGCAAGTCCTTTCAAAGTTCAAATATCCTCTTGTTGTGATCACTCCAAATACATATATAATAGCAAAGAGTTGTTTTGTGTAGCCTTCTATAAGGAGTGTTCCCTTTTTGCTGGCTGCTAATAATTACTTGTGCCTCGGGATACCTCAAGAGATATAAAGCCAAGTCTTATTTTCTCCAGACATCATGATGCGTAAAAGGGTAGGTGATGTGTGCTTGAGCAAGTCTCAGCAGTCAGCTACAAAGCTCAAACTTTCTTTTGCTGCGTTCGTCAATAATGGCCACTCTATCATTATATAAAGTTATAAACCTATATATCTCAAATATAAAAGAATTCATGTCAGATAGTGTTTCCTGTGAGCTTTATGCTCCTTCCTTTTTGTTGTTTCTAACTTGTAGAAGTTCTCCGTGGGTCGAGATAACTGCATGAACTTAAATACACTGTTAACATTTTGCATTGGCTGTGCGACCTTGTCTCACAAGTCTTCCAGGCACAAAAATTTGAACAATTTGTTCATTTTGTATTTCAGGGTATGGCAGTTGTTGCTGCTAGAGCAACGAGATTGCCTCTGTATTCTTCATTTGCAAAAGAAGGGAACCTCAGTGATCTGTTTGCTAAAGGGGAGGCCATATCAACTGTATTCAATGTAGTTGGAATTGGAGTAGGAATATCATTGGCATCTACCATATGTTCATCTATCCAAGGGAAGGTAAAGCCTCCTTAATTTTACTGCTTGGATTTCGGAGAATATTACAGAACTTCATCAAACCAGCAAAATATATCAAACATGGAATTACTGCTGATCTTGTTTCTCAACCATTTACAAATAAAGGGTTCTGAACATTTTTATTTCATGACTATTCATTTTCTACCACTTCATCAGGATCAGTGGTTGGCAGACTTGACTATGTTAAGAGTTGCCCTATTACTATCCTTAATTAGATATGTTTGAGCATAATATCTATTGAGCTCTGTGAATACTTCCTTTGCTGGACTTATCTCTAATTTTTCTGTGTGTGTTTTAACAGATGATTGCTGCACCGATTCTTTCGGTTTTGCATGTATATAGTGTTGTAGAAGAAATGCGAGCTGTTCCTGTCAACACATTAAATCCTCAAAGAACTGCGATGATAGTGGCTGATTTTGTTAAGGTTTGTATGGAAGTTTAAGACTCCACTGCCTAATATCTTTCACTGTGTCTTGTGACTATTTCGGTAATCCTTTAAACTGGAATTTCGAAGCAGAAGGGCAAGGTATCAAGTCCTGCTGACCTGAGATACCAGGAAGACCTCCTGTTTCCAGGGCGCCTCATAGAGGAAGCTGGAAGAGTTAGAGTTGGCAGAGCTCTGCACGAGGTTGCTAAACCCTCGAAATTTCGCAAATGGAAAGAGATGTTTCCTGAGGAAAAGTTTGTTCTAAGCCAAGGAAACAAATGGACAGACATGGTGCTGGAGCAAAATGCCAGCGGGGAAGATGCTTTGAGGGGGTGGCTAGTAGCCGCTTATGCGTCCAACATCGAGCAATCTTTGGATGATCCGAACCCCAGTGTTTTGTACCAGGCTTATGAGGAAATGGAATATGTTTTCCCTCGATTTCTGTCTGAAGTCCAGAGCAAAGGATGGCATACAGATCGTTTTCTGGATGGAACAGGGAGCCGGTTTGCATCTTAGTAATCTTGATTTTCGCTAACCCTTTATATTTATAGCTCAAGAATTACTTCGGTAGTATTTCCTTTAGCATCTTGTTCTACCATTCTATTGGCTTATTCTTTCAAGTGGATGAAAGATGTAAGTAGAAAATTTGATCATCTGTATTACAGCTTCAGCAAATTCATTAAATGAAGGATTGTTTTTTTTTTTTTTTTCAGTGTTATCCTTTTTCTCTAATCATTTGAGCGACAGAGTACGTGATATTTCCTGGATAAAGTGGGTGGTCAATCGTATTGGGTACCACTCGGGAGTCACTCAGGAAAATAATACGGTGTCATCGTGTGGTAATCTTTCCATATAATTTCCGTAAAGCATTAACTGAAAAAAATGTAGATGTATGGGTTGAAACTGAAACAAAGGCTCAGAAGCATACACAGTCCTAGGCCTTGCCAATGTACAAATAAATGGTCTTAACTTTGGTAGAAAGAAACGGAAAGTGGTGAAAACCCTCAGCGCAATTATAAACCGTAAGAACGCAAAGACCAGAGAAGCTGATCAATGGCTGCAAGTGACAGTAATTCCTAGTCTGAATTGCAGAAGATGATGGTCCTTTAGGCGAAGAAGATGAAGGAGTTTGAATTGCAGCTAAGCATCATCCGGTCCAAACTTGCTCAGGTTCGTGGTGATCTCCACCAAAAACTTAGAAGTGAGAGTAGAAGCAACTCGCCAAAGCATGTGCTGATCTCCTCCGCCCTCGGATTCTGAAGACGATGCAGAGAGAAGCCAGAACAAACAAGACTCAAGAGTGTAGATGAGACCGCATTTCTTAATTACATATAGAGAAATTTGTCCCAAGTAAAAAAGAAGGGAGAATATGTAGTAAGAAGTTGAAATGGTTTGTTAATTATTATGATTAGTTTCCTAAATACTTTTAATGAGTCTAGTGCTTCAATTTCTTATGATAGATAACTTTATGTTTGTGTGAAGATATTCTAAAAAAAAAAAAAGATATTTGTTGCAATTTCTTATGATTTGGTCTACTAATAGAATGAATATTGATTCCTCATTTCCTCTACTTGCTAGGTTTTCTAATTGTTCGTGCTTAAGCTATTGGTTACAATCCTCGGAATGGCACAATTTATTGAAGAGGATCACCAAAAATAAAACTTATTATTGAAGAGACAGTCTTCAAATTCGACATAGTCACATATTATCGTAAGACAGAATGAATGTAGGGTTGGTTGTTGACAATTGTGTTGCGAGATGTTTCTGAACAAAAAAATTAGTACGCTTAATTTCTTTGTTCCTCCAGAGCTTTAGTCATGAGATGGGGTTGCATTCATATGATTATATGACATTTACCTCGTAGCTCGTAGCTAGTTGGAATGCTATATATGTGATGTCACTGCAAACATACTCCGATCATAGGTAAGAAAGAAATCTTAAATTTGCAAATTGCAATTTAATATCCACGGGCAGGAACTTCAACAGTTATACAAGTCCAAGTCTCATCATGATGTTAATATTATGAAGCTTATGTTTTCGGGTTTTGGGAGCAATTGTGTCAATACAAGATTATCTTCCTAGCTCGGAGCAATTATAAGCCATTCAGATTATAGATTTAATTTTTTTGAGTTCGGAGTTCCAAACCTAATCTTGGGTACTCTTTGTGTTTATTTATGAGCTATATCAGTTAATATTTGAAAATTTGATAAACTTATAATGTGTATGTGTAACGTCTGTGTATGATTGGAGTTTTCTACAACAACAAACCAGTATAAATCATGTTGAAGGCGAGGTATGAGGAGATCTAAGATATACAGACTCTTTTGAAAAGACTTTTCTTAAATACCAATTCTTCGTGTGGAAATTTTATAAGTAGTATAATGTTTGGAGGTCAAATTATGGTGAAAGGCTCCTTTCTATTACTTGTAATTTTGTTTCGAATTCAATGAACACACTTTGTAGCCAATAGAAGTATTTTAGTCGAAGTCCAACTACGTGGAGTCATTATTTGGACTGTCATGCAAAGCGACATGTTTTCCTTCATTCTAAAGTTAGTCGTGGTTTCAATGTATTACTACCCAATTTGTTTGTTCCTTGTTTTTTGTTATAAACAGAAGCCAGTCATAGCTAGAATAGCCTTTAGCCCTATAATAAAAATCAATATAAACGGAAGCCCAACTTTCTTGAAAAACTGGCGTCGTGAAAGTAATGTTAAGTCAATTAAGAGTACAAATTTCTAATCTAATTATCTAACTTAACACTATTAATTAAATATAAGTGGTCTACTTGTAAGCAAATTATAAATCCAACTCTCGCATTCATACGGCCCTTTAAGACAGTAGAGTAACTATAGAAATATCATCCCTCTCTCCTAGTATGTTATATTCCTTACGTCTTAATGGATTGTTACCATTTGTAAGTTAGACATGAATTTTTAGAGTTTATTCTCATAGAGTTAATAGAATTTATTATAAATTATAAAATAAAATAAAAATATGTGTCAATATAACCCAAAATTACACCAGTGTTACAATTTAAAAAAAAAACCTTGCCGCCCTAATGGATATTATCCGACTCGAATCCGAACTAGACCGAAAGGTAAAAAGTAAAAACCAAAAAAACAAATACATGCCAATATCACCCAAAACTACACCGTGATATAAACGCCTTGTTGTCCATACACAGTGATCAGTCCAAGCTAAACGCGACATAAGTTCAAATGTTCAATCCTCTTCTATTGCAAGAGCATGCATGCCCATTTAATTGAGAAAGTCTAAACGTATATGCA
>CAAKMY010052919.1:0-12449 GCA_901111285.1 Corrigiola litoralis
GGGGGGGGGGCAGGGGGCTGCTGGTTATTTCATTAGATGTATCCAATGAGTAAAATATGGTAATCCGTCTGTAACTGCTGATATTCTTTTAGATATGGTACCATAGGATTGTTACATTGAGTAGCCAATTGCCATTTTACAAGTTTCTCTAGTGTGACATCTGAGGAGCTTCTCTTCTGTCATGTTATTAGGATCTTAGTCGGACTTCCAGACATACCTTATTTTGCTGATTAATTTGGAAATCCATGTAACCTACACAATCAAGTGGGCCGTAGCTTTTTAGTTTTTGTTGACAGTAGTTGGTTTTGTTATTTGCACAATGCAATAGCAAAGGGACCTGTGACTCAGCCACAAGCAGTGTTAGCATTGCAAGAAGATTAAGATGTTCAGTTTCTTTTGTCAAGCAGGTGAAGACGGAGAAGTAACAGTGGCTCATATGCTTCTTGGGATCTGGGCACAAAAAGATTCTGCTGCCTACCAGATAATGAAAGCTCTTGGTTTTAATGACGACAAAGCAGAGGAGATATCAAAATCTGTGAGTTCCTGTCTCAGCTCACTGAAAGCTTACACTTTTATTAGTCTCTTATTTATGTCAGCTTTTGTTTTTGGTTTGCACAGATGGACAAGGACATTGTCTTGACCCATAAGTAGGTTATGTAATTGTTTGTGAAATTGAGATCATTGTTGGTTGATGATTGCCGACTGTCAGAGCAATTCAGAAGTACAAGCCCCAAGTTGACTGATTTTCAGGAGAATGTTTCCTGCTTGACGATTTCAGATGCGATTTTCGAAGAATCAAAAATCACAGCTATCGGAGCAATTACATTTAGCTGCACACCAAAGTCCCGTAAGAGAGGTGCCATGAGGAATACGATTTTTTGACCATTTCTTTGTAGTTTGGTAGAGTTGGATAGTGTTGCTGTCCAATGGAAATATGTTGTACTTGAGCTGCTTTGCTTCTGTAATATGGGCGTTCAACTCAAGATCTATAAAATATTTCTTTCTCCGCTACTGATTACGTAGTTTTAATCAACTAAGAAGAAATTGCGTAGTCTTGCACAAACTGCTGTTGTTGCTACTACCAACAAAACCTTGAATGGAGTATATGGAGTGCTGGGACTAAAAACATGTAACCTCTAAACTTAGCTTGAAAGCCTAACACCTTCGAATATCAAGACCTTCTGCAAAATTAGCTAAACATGCATAGTTCAAGCCGATGGTTGAAGGAATACGTGAATGTTTGACTGTTAAGAGAAGGTTGTTTAAGGATCGGTGAGCTTCTACTGAGACTTGTAAGTCATCGTACACCGCAAGCACGTTCAGACAGAGGAGCTTCCTAGCAGTTCTTTAGAGAAGGTAAAATTACTCAACTCTGGGCTGTGTTCAAGCAGAATAAAAATCACTCCTAAGATGTTTTGTCAAAGAAATTATGTAGTATCATAGACAGATAGTAGTCTTAATTATTGACACGTTAAAAGTAAGCAAGTAAAGATTAGGCAATAAATTAGATTGTACCGGAAATTACCTGTCGTAACAGTAGAATTGCGATCTTTGAAACCCTAAGAATTTGGTACTGCACATCCTGAACAGTTTTCCCAATTTTCAAGCAAATATAAGATTGCAGAGTAATGAATGTAAAACTGCTTTTTTTTTTTTTTAACTGCTATCTTTTCAGTAAGTAGGTGCATTGATCACAGTCAAAGTTCCCTTGACAAGTTATGTTTCACTTGCTCCATAAGATTCAATCGTTCCGATAGGTAAATCTATTAGATAACTCTTTACAGTATTCACAGCTAGAGTAGAGATAACACCAGTCACGTCTAATTTCCACACAATTACGAACTCACAAAATTGCGAATGGAAATCCGAAAAGATAGATTAGACCGAAATGGAACCCATAAAGCTGACAAGGTTAAGCGTGAGGACATGTATAGCTTCACTCAAAATTCACACAGTGATTTCAGAACAGCTGAAGTGTTTTCCACTGAGTTGATGCAGATTGTAACCTAAGAACTGATTTCTTCATATTTGGAGTGACGATTATAGAAGTATTGCGTTTAGGCTGCTACATCAACTCGGTATACTGCCTCTCCTACAACTAGGAAATAGATGCCTTCATCAATCGCCATCAACCCATCCTTGTTAGCCTTACTTAGGTGCTCACATGGACTCACATTAAAGTTTATTTCTCTGGTTTCTCCTCCATTCAAATTTATACTCTCAAACCCAATCAATTGTTTCATGGGAATCTCATCATTCTGCTCACTAGGCCTTACAAAAAGCAGAACAGGATGCCTGCCTGCCATAGTCCCATTACTCTTCACTCTGACAACAGCAGAGAACTTCACCTTTTCACAAAATTGTGTTTCCAGCTCCGAAACCAATATAGGTCGAGTGACATTTGAGTTCCTTTGGTTACTATGCAATGCCCTTTTCAAGCTTATTTTGTCTCGACTAACTAAGGCAAACTCATAAGAATAGTTTGAGTAGCTTAGACCATAGCCGAATTCAAAAACCTTGTTGCCTTGGTAAAACCTGTAAGTTCGCCCTGGATAGCCAGAAGATTTGTCAGGCCTCATCCTCATATCCGTCATTGGTACTTGGACGAAATCCTGTGGATACCATGTCACTGGTAATCTCCCACCTACAGTAATGCAAGTATCAGCACCTGAAACTTGCTTACTAAAGAATAAATGGAGCAATTAAAATTCTTACTTGATGTGCACTGCTTAATGAGAAATATATAGAATTTATCAAAAGTCACTTCCAACATTAGCATTTCTTCCAAGGAAACAATTGAAGTACTATTCCTCATCGAGGAGATGAATCACACAAAGGGTTAGCTAATACACTCACCAGGGTTATGATCACCAAATATGATCTCCGCAACAGCAGTTCCCCCAGCTTCACCAGGATAACCAGCCCACAAGATGCTTCCAACTTTTCCATTGTCCCTTGCCACAGAAATATCAACGGGACCACCACAGAGAAGAACTAGCACAACCGGCTTCCTTGATGCTTCTGCTACACTCACGATAAGACTTTGCTGCTTACCAGGAAGAACTAGGTCCATTCTATCCATTTTCTCCCTCTCCTGTGTTTGGTCCAATCCCATTACTAGAACCACATAATCTACCTCTCTGACTATTTCTACTACTTGTTCAATTGAACTTGATGAACATTCAACTGCATTGCAACCAGGATGATACTTTATACCCTTTAAATAACTTTGTAATCCTTCAAGGACTGTCACGGTCTTGCAGGGAAACCCTTCATAATTACCGAGGAGAACTTCAGGGGAATCAGCATTAGGGCCTATGACAGCAAGTGAATAAGTTGTGGATTTTGGCAAAGGGAGTAGGTTCTCAGCATTTTTAAGGAGTACAATGCTGCTCCTGGCAGCTTCAAGCGCAAGATTCTGATGCTCTTCAGAGCAAACCTGAGCAGGGCCAATCTTCCCAAAATATCCGTTCTTGCGTGGATCTCCATCAAAAAGACCTAACCTCATTCTTACAGAGAACAGGTTTTCAATGGCACGGTCTATTTCTTTGTCTGTAATTTTTTTCTGCTCAAGTGCTGATTTAGAATACCTTGGTGTGTATGAGCCACACTCCACATCCATCCCTACCATTGCACCATGGAGGAAGAGGATAATTCAGTATTTAAGTTTTGCAAGTATATTTTGTTTGTATGCAGTCCCTAGTTACTAATGATAATGTACGAATGGTGTGTATGAGCCACACTCCACATCTATCCCTACCATTGCACCATGGAGGAAGAGGATAATTCAGTATTTAATTTTTGCAAGTATATTTTGTTTGTATGCAGTCCGTAGTTACTGATGATAATGTAAGAATTACGATCAAGAAGATGGAGAAAAATCAAAGATACAGGCAGCTTCAAGTTGACCTGCATTTAGAACAGCAGCAACTGCATCTTCTGGTGCTTTCGCATATCCTTGTTGTTGATAAATGATGGGCACAGCGTTACAGTCTGATACTATGTACCTAAGCATCAAAGATTATCTAAAGATTAGATTAAAGGTAACATCATTCATTCTTAATAAGTGAGAGGAACGAGGAACATCATTACTCCTAGACTCTAGACCATGAACTTCAACAGTTGTAAATGTAAGTAGCCAATGGCCATCAACTTAACAAAATTTATAAGGATATACATGTAGCTACCCATCAAAATGCCACTGTCCTCTGGCTGTCTCCGTCAGGAAATCATAATGAGCACAACTAGGGACTCCATTCACACGATTATAAGCACACATAATCGAGCTGGCTTGACCTTGTACCACACAGCTCTGGAACGGAGGCTGGAATGTATCTGCCATATCTTGCTTCGTCACCTTCAAACACACAAAGGTAAGGAAAAAGCTTAATACACAAACATGTGAAAAATTAAGGGAAAAGAAGAGCCATAGTGGGAATTCCTGTACATTAGCATCGAATGTGTAACGAGTAATCCCCTGCCAATTATCCAAATCATGAGCTGTGAAGTGCTTACAGCAGGCGGAGGCTTGAAGGCGGTCCGAAACCTTCTGGCCATGGAAAGTATACCCTTCAAGCCCTCTGACATAGGACACCCCATATGTGGCAGTTAAAAATGGATCTTCCCCAGGAGTTTCTTGCCCTCTGCCCCATCTTGGGTCCCTAAAGATGTTTATGTTTGGTGCCCAAAATGTCAAGCCTTTACCTTGACCTACATTGTACATTGCCCTCGCTTCAGTTGCAATTGCCTTAACTCATGATGGAAGTTGGACATTGTTACTTACGATTCATATGATGAATATAATAACAACACTCTACAGTTGACAACTTGACACTTCAACTAATAAACACGTAAAATGTGTTCCCAACTTCACCAAGATCCTTGAAATTTCTAGATCACTTAACATAGCCTTATGGCTTATACTAAATTTGTAAAATTAAAGTGAGCACTTATGAGTCTGAGCATGTCAAAATTTACGCTGGTTAAACAGCGCGATCAGTGGCAGAACTAAGAGAAACCCGCAGGTACCCGGTTCCGCCAACTTTTGATTATACTTCTGTAATTTTTTCAGAAAAAAAATTACATAAAAAAATGTGTTAGATTTTTTTTACTTGATCCCCGTAAAGATTGTTGGTCCCCTTTAAGAACAAATTCTAGTTCCGCCTTGATTATTTTTGCTATTACTGCTAACTACGGAGTAAGATTTTAAAATGGATAGCGGTTCTACCTACTTATCATTTTTACAAGTTTCTACCATTTTTCTACCTTTTCTACCAAATTTTACGAAAATTGGGTTGTCCCTACTTTAAGAGCTAATGTGTATACTAGTAACTTTACACATATTGCACCGAAGAATCGAAGATAACGGCGCAGATTTCCATGGTTTAAAAAAAAATCAAATGTTTAAAGCTCAAGCGATGACGTAGTCCATTTCCCAATGAAAATGCAGTTACTTGCAGTCTTGCGCTACAAAATGACATGAAAAAGAAAAGCAGATGAGTTGAACACTGAACATTTTACACTTGCAAGAAAACAACAGCACAATTGAGTTACCGAGTGAAGAGGCACTCACCCGGGCAATGCGGTACCAAAGATAAGAATCAAAGGAAGAAGCAGTGAGAATAATCTGAGGGAACATGGTTGCACTTTTGATGATCGCAGTCCCATTATAAATGGTGCCATTTCCATCAAACGTGCCATTAAACCTGAACCCACGTCCATGCCTTGACACCCCATGCAGTGACTCAGACCACCACTCATACGCTGGCACACCGAGTCGCGGGATCGGTGGGGCCGAGTTGGTGAGTTGTGCTACCTTCTCGTCTAAGCTCAGCCGAGTTACCAAGTCCTTGACTCGTTGGGGGATGGGGAGCTTTGTGTTGCAAAATGGGAAGGAGTTTGTTGAGGGGTTTGTTGGGTCACAAGCAAAGAGTGGCCGAGGCGGGGCTGAGTCGACTCGGGCGAGTAGAGTGAAGAGACATAGCAAGAATGGTAGATGTTTGCTCATGGTGCTTGTGGTATAAAGTGTTGAGCAATGCAATGATTTAAGAGTCTGATATGTTGGAGTTGAGTAGTAATGCTACAATGTAAAAGTAGAGGAGTTAAAGTGCCTTTCATGCGCATGCACTATTTTTGTTTAATTTGTCTGAAAGGAGACAAAGTCGCATATATAAATCATAAATCAAACCCCGATTCTTTCATGCATGCATCACTGTGTAACTAAAAAGTGCACCGCGTTGTTTTCAATTCTCATGCATGTGTATGTCATGAGTATGTGACCGAAAAAATGCATGCGTATGTAAGAAGTGCACTTGTACTGTCCTGAGTTCTGCGGATGATTCTGATGTGCGCAAACTGCAAAAGGAACAACACTTTGTCCTTGTAGTCCGGATCACTGAAGTATGGGTTTGATCTGATAATGCTAATGCTTATCCTTTGCCTTTTCTTTTACTAGTTGGATAAGACTGTCCTTTTTTTTTGGTCTAAAATTAGCAATGAATGGTGAGTAGATGGAATCACATTGCCGTTGTGGTAATTTAAAGGAAAATCATATTTACTCCAACATTTTCACTTTCCTTTGTATAAACTCATATAAGCAAATATATCTACAACATCAGACTGCAGATAATCAAACCCTTAAAAAGTAATCAGCAAATAATACAATTTCGATGGGCCAATAATCGCTTGTTTCCTTTCATCGTCTGCATTGTTGATTTTTAAAGCTTCTCATATAGCAGTAAGACACTGGAGATAATAAAGGCATATACTTTTATTTTATTTTTTTGACAAAGAAGGCATACTTTTTGTGCACAAGGAAGATTGTTAACCAAAGATCCCTTGATTTTATGGTTGGCTTTTTACAACAATCTCCCTTTTGAGTTGTTGTTCACCTTGGCTAAAGATATGGCAAGTAATCACAATGACTTGGCACAAGATTAGACTTTCTACTAAACTACTAGCAGTAGTTTTTGGTAGACTACACCTCAAAGTTACACATGTACATACAACTCAAACGCTCTTTTGACCATACTTTCAAGCTTAAATCCAAATGCAAACTTGGGAAAAAATTGGCTTTAGTTTTAGGGCGTACAAACAAACATTTCTCAAAAGTCCCAACTACAAGATCAGCTTGTATGTCAGGTTAATATTGAACATTGCACTTCATCTAGAAGATCTACCAAAAATTTGTTGACAGCAATATAACCGCCAAAACAACTTAAAAGAAGATATACATACATGGCAACTAATCGGAACTGGGAATCTCTCCTTCCTCTAATTCTTCCATGTTCGCAAAGTATACATCTGTGCTATCATGATCTGCCCCTCCACCTTCCTGTTTGTAATCAAGATAGTCATCTGGGTTGCTCTGTTCCAAGAGGAAAGAGTAGGCATTAATCAAGTCTTGATCAAAATTGAAATCCTCAACGTTAGTTTCCAACATTTCTACTTCAGTGCCACATGAGCTGGAAAACACATTGTCGCTTTCAGCTGCATGTCTGCGGGAACTAAGGCTCGGTGAGCTCTTTGTTGATTCCCTTGTTGCTAAGTTATTTGACGGGTCGTTATTTATCTTAACACCAGACGAAGTTGTTTTTTGTCTATCTGCTTCAGAATGCTTCAGAATATCTATAATTCGAGGTTCGGGAGCATCTTCATCTTCTTGTATTTCTTCCTCCTTGAAAACAGTACCCAAAGGACTTGAAGTATTGTCCCTACTAGGCTCCTTTGACTTCTGCCTTGCTGGAGGACGGCTGACAATTTTAACAACTTTAAAATCGTAGCTGTCTGAACGGAGAAAAACTTGAATAACCGGGTATTCCAAGATGATCAAACCCCTAAAAAGTTGCCTCAGTGGGGTATCTAAATCCAGTTCACGGAATGGGGATTTAGAATCCTGCAATCGAAACAAAGACTATTAGAAAGTGCAGCACGAAATAATCAGAAGTTTCTAGTTCAAACAGGCCATTAAGATTGTAACAACACTGCAGATAGGACTGGTCCCTGATTATCCGGCTCTAACACAACCTTCAGTAATAATTATTTCAGATATTATAGCAATACTATTGAGTTTCAACACTAGTAAAATTAAGTAGTGCATTAATGAAATACGAAGTATGACCTAAGGTTTGTTAAATCTCATTCAAAAGGAGCTTTTTGGGTAGGAACAAAGTCTTTTGTGGTAATTAGACTTCAAAGGTGAAAAGGGATCTTCCTTCTGAATCAAATGTGTTAGATATAATTCTCTACAGAATTGGTCAGTTTGGGGTGTCTCACTTTGTCCTTCTTCATGCTCTATGTGGTGCAAGTCACTTCATGAAGGCGTGTGCTGCACAAGCCTTAAACTATTACCACCCCAAAATAATACTCAGATTTGAAGAGGACATGCAAAAGAGTACAACGCAATTCCACGGTCTCAGAGTTAGCCAAGACATGTACAAATTGCTTGTATGGCAGTTAGGAAGCGGTTGATGTTGTATACTCCCTCTGTTTCTAAATGTTACAAAAAGTAAGTGTTGTATTAGACTTTTCAAGATCAAACTTTGACCTTTAATGTCCCCTGAGAAAACTAATGAAAATTATAAAATGTATACTGTTAAACTCAAATGAAAGGACTTCTATTATAATAATCTATGCAATGTAACTTCAGAGAAATTTGTGTGCCTGAGTTGCAGACGTCGTTCTCAGGGAAACTTTTAAGCTACTGACACGATTTTTACCTGCCCCACTACTAAGAACTACGGAGGATTGGGAGGATATTTCAAAATTGGTTTCAGATTTACAGAAAATCTTGGAACCTCAATAAGGAGCTTCACAAGGGTAGTACTCAAAAGGCATGAAAAATAAAATGCTAGAGTAACTAGCATTACAGTGTGCTTGGTTAACAAAAAGAGAGGGAAAGGGAGGGGAGGGAAGAAGAGGGAAGGGGAAGGAAGGGAAGGTGAGGGGAGGAGAGTGAAAAGCTCACGATTTGGATTAGAAGGGAAGAGGAAGGAAGGGGAGGGGGAGGAAGAGAGAGAATTCATGCAAAAGGTGGGTATTTGAAACTTGAAAGGGAAGGAGACAAATTCTTCCAAATCTCTCCAAATTGGAGGGGATTTGGTTTGTTCATGGATGAGGGAAAATGATCCTTCCTTTCCCTTCCCCACCCATTAGTTATTGAAACTACTTTATCTCCCTCCCCTCCATTTCCCTCCATCCAAACAAGCTCCAAGTATTGAATAGCAAAATCATAAATTGTATTCCATAATTTGACATTCTTCTTAAACAAGAGGAAACCTCAAATTAAGATCATCTCAACAAAAATACAAAAGAGAAACCAATATTTGACAAACCTTGGGATCTTTACGGATAAATAACTTGAGATTATCTAAAGTGCTTTCAGAGAATCTCCTCAACTTATTTCTCCATGGGCTGGGTTGTAAATGATTTTCAATCACAGAGCGCAATGTTTTCTTTTCACGCACCCTGCAATAAAAATTTGGAACAGCGCATCTTTAAAAAGATTTAAAGAGGACAGCACTAGCATGTGAAGAATGTTAAATGAACAGGAAAAAGTCGTGTTACACAGATACAACAACAAATAGAAACCCACTTATGGCTTTTGCTGTAGTTAACAAAAACCAAGAAACACACAGTACAGTAAAAGAGAGAGGGAGGAGGGGGAGAAAGAGACATATGGTTTTCCTATGAGATAGGAAAATCACTCACCCATGTTCAAGAAAAGCAACATCTGTCAAATGAAATCGCCATTCGATAGTCCAGGCAATAAATTTCTGTCTGGAGAAAAAAGAAACAGAAAGAGGTTATAAAAGCTCTTGAAACCCTTGGTCCTCCTCGTGTCCCCTCGTACTCGATATCACATAATAATAAAGGTAAACAAATGCCTTAGACCTTGTCATTATTTGACAAGGACAATCAATCTTACAAGGTCAGAAACCATTAGGAGGGATCACAAAATCTATGACGTGCCAGACAAAAACTCCAAATACCAAACATTCTAACTCGTCATATCAGGTACATTCAAGAGACAAATTCTCAAGATAAGACTTGGAAGCATTGAACCATGTCCAACCTAAGAGGAATGTCTTTGTTCTATTTTTTGGCTTTCCTCCTAAAACAGTCACTCTCTTAACAAAACATCAACTGTATTTCTCTAGCATCATGCTTCAATCATGCAATCAACTACTACTATTAATTAACTTTTAACGAAGCTACCAATTTCACATATTTACGTATTTCAAACCCACCCACCCCCCATCCCCCACCCAAAAAAAAAGACGGGAAAGATACTTCCTCAATAGTCTAATGTCATGATCTCATGTTTTTGGAGGGACTGACATCTTCTAGAAGTACAGGCAGAAAATCAATTTGAAAGCATCATATAGTCGTGGAATACTCACTTTGGCTGATACCGAGTATTATTCTTCACTCTCTTCGACATCCCAGCAGGAAGAAACAAAAGATTCATGCGTCTGTTGCGTGCTGCATGCTGGAGGATTTCAAGATGCTTTGGAAGCCCAAACCGACGAGTCCCACATAAGTTTTGACGCATTCGTTGAGCAGATTCAGCAACCCTTTTCACATCCTCCAACAAATTATAATCTGAGCCAATGAAACTATCATCAGTATATCAATCTACCCAGTTTAACACAACAAAAACGTATACATCGAACACAAGACACCAATCAGATAATCGAAAATTCGCTAGCTTTCACATCATACAAACAATTACCAATAGTAACTAGACATTTATAAACAAAAAGAATCAAACTTTATGTAAAATGAAGAATGAAACACCACATTTAATCAAGCTTGAGCTACCAAATTCAACATACAACCCAAAACCCACAATAAACCAAACAATGATAAACATATAAGAACATAGCAACTATAATACCCAGAGCTTAATTAACTGATAAGAGGTTGTTCTAGCTTAACCACAACTCTCATGTTCGAGACCCTAGGAATGGAGCAGTATTAAAACTCAAAAGAGTGAGTTTTGCCGTCCTAGTGGTCCTACACAGCTTGAATCCGGACTAAACCATCAAACTACCCTCATCAGAACATCTACAATAGTAGATACACAATATTAAACAAAAAGAATCCAAATTTATGAAAAACGAAGAAAGATACACCCCAATTAATCAAGCTTGAGCTACTAAATTCAACATACAATGATACAACCCAAACGCAATAAACCAAACAATGATAAACATATTAGAACATAGCAACTATAATCCCCACAACACTTAAATCAACTCATAAGCGGTTGTTCTATCTTAACCAGAGATCTCAAGTTCGATACCCTGTGAATAAAACAGTATTAAAACTCAAAGTGAGAGCTTTGCCGCCCTGGTGGTCCTACCCGGTTTACCAATGGTAAATACAAAAAATTAAACCAATAAAATCCAACTTTATGAAAAAAGAAGAATGAAAAATCACAATTAAGCAACCTTGTGCTACCAAATTCAACATACAACACAAAACCCACTATAAATCAAACAATGATAAACATATTAGAACAGAGCAACTATAATATCTCAACTGGTAAAGGGTTGTTCTAGCTTAACTAGAGCTCTCATGTTCGAGACTCTGTGAATACAACAGTGTTAAAACTCAAAGTGAGAGCTTTGCTGCCCTAGTGGTCCTACCCGGCTCAAACCCGGATGGGGAAAGCAAAAAAAAAAAAAACATAGCAACTATAATATCCACAACAACTAATCTACCGGTAATCAACTGATAAAGGGTTGTTCTAGCTTAACCAGAGCTCCCAGGTTCGAGACTCTGTTAATACAACAGTGTTAAAACTCAAAGTGAGAGCTTTGCTGCCCTAGTGGTCCTACCCGGCTCAAACCCGGATGGCAAATACCAAACAAAAAACATAACAACTATAATTTATTATAAAAAAATGAGGTGGGAAAAGTACCAGAAAGGATGGTGGAATCATCAAACTGAGAGAGGGGGATATTATGGGTAGAAAGTAGTTTTTTGCCGGAACAAGCAGAGTTAATTTTATGGGATTTGACACAGGGCAGGCTGCAGGTGCGGCGAGAACAAGCAGGGCATTTGTACTTGAATGACTTTAATTGGCATTCATCACATAGACTGTTACTTGTTGGTACTTCCTGCTTTATTTGTTGCTGTTCTGTTAGTGTTGTTTGTTGTTGTTCCTCTGACATAGTACATGCCATCAAGCTTGGGAAGTGTTAGTTAGTTAGTTTGTGCTTAAGGTTGTTTTGTTGTTGGGGCCGTACTGTGTCAAGGTGGAGGCGGCAAGGTACACTCAAGCAGCTGTAGGAGTTTCTGTTATGGTGAGAGAGAAATAGAGGAGTTTTTTTTTTTTTTTTTAAGCCGATTTTCTATATGCACCCCTTTTTCACTTTATTTACTAGAGGCAAATAAGATTGAAAAATTTAGATTACTCCTCCCTCCATTCCAACCAATTCTTT
>CAAKMY010052922.1:0-10336 GCA_901111285.1 Corrigiola litoralis
GATTAAATAAGATAAAATAATATATAAAAAGATGACGTGGATATCCAATCGATGTATATTAAACATATATATTTAACTAAAATGAGAGATAATCATGTCAAAATGTATATAATGTTGAGTATTTAGTGGTTTGAATTGATTTTTGATTTCAAATATTGCATTTTCTTACAATTTCACTTCATTTGAATGCATCATAATATTTAAACAAACTTCGGGTCAATTCTGGCCGGATTGGGTTAAACCTTGACCATAACCCTAAAAGACTAGGGGTCTTCGGGTTCGGGATGTGTCGGGTTCCGAGTCAAAAATGTATGTTCATGACCCTAAATTTACGGGTCGTTATGGGTTGGGTCAACGGGTCGGGTCAACATTGGACAAATCTAAATTCTCAATTCAAATTCCAAGTTCATATAAAAATAAAATCACGATAAAGTAATCCTCATATGTTTCTAATTCAAGTTTGAAACTCAAATTATTAACAAATTTGAATAAACGATTCTCAACTATGTATAATTTATCCAGTAACGTAAATAAATAAAATAGTATAAAATCCACATTCAGGAAATATCCCTAAAAAAACATTCTATTTTATAGTCAAACCAAAAGTCATCTTTAAATGAAATTAATGCTCTAAGTCGAAATTTGGATTAGAAGCTAATTATAACTCAAAAACAAATGAAAGGAACACGAAAAGAAGACTTACCTGGCCGCCGAAGACAAATGCGGGGCACTAGCCCCCCTGTCCAGGCCGCTGGTCCTCATTAGCACCGGTGCCTGTGCATTCTCCTTTTCTTCTTTAATTTTTTTTATTTTCTTCCTCCTTTCTTTCTTGGAATTTTCTCTTGTGTACCCCTAAGGTATACGCGAAAAACCAAAATACCCCTCTACTAGTTCGACTAAACCAAAATGCCCCTGAGGTAAAATACTCTTAATGACGACGGAAAGCTAACGACACTAGGTTATTCAGAATGGTATGTTTTAATAAAATGATTAACAAAGAATTTTAACTGCAAAAAACAAATAACTTAAAGGTTAGACATGTGTCACCCTTGTATCTAAAATCAAGGGTAAGGAGTACATCTCATTTTTTTTCTTTTTTTCTTTTCTTTCTCTCCTACCCTATCCACTTTCTCCCCCCCCTCCCCTCTCCAAAGGCAGAAATGTGCCTCTGGTCTGTACGATCGACTAGAGTCGCCACCAAGGATTGAGGTACCTTGGGAACCGCGAACCTCACAGATCTAGCCTCAGACCCATGAAGGTACATGAGATGTAGATAGGAGCAAGGTTTTGCTCGAATCTAGTACATCTTCAGGATGACTCCTCTGGTAAAGCATACCAAAGATCTAGATTTAGGGGCGAAGTATCCATATAGGGCAATGGTAGGATGTACCATTGCATGCTTGTTACATTTTCCTTTACTAATGGCGTTGGTTATTAAAATGTTATCCAATTAAGAAATAGATGTATCAAGTAAACAAGTCATACAATAGCAAAATACGTATAACACCACAGTCAATATAAGTGGCAATAAAAACATGTTAGTTCTCCATTAGGAGGCCCTCAAGAGACCTACGGTAGTGCTTGTCGTTATGTCGCGGTTCGTTGCTTTGATGTAGTGATCTAGATCGATCTTTGTGTGAGAGATGTATGTATGATGTATAGGAAATATGTATGATGTTGTAGGGATGATTGTATGTGTTTGATGTGAAGGTTGTATGTGTTGTGTTAATGGAGGCTTGTAGTAGCATGTGATGTAGGTGATGAAGATGGAGTCTAGGGTTGTGTTTAGGGTTTAGGAGAGATGGAGGCAATGTATGAGATTAGGGTTTAGAGATGGAGGGAGGCAAGGTCTAATCTCTTGCTAGGGTTTTAGGGTGCTCTAGCAAGGGTGATCAGATTGTGAGAAAGGGACGAATGCTGAACCTGAAAATGACCTCAGGGACGAGGAATATATAGGCAGGAGAGGAAGAATCCAAAGTAGGCATCAGGCTTGGCGCGATGAAACCAGGCGCCAAGGCCCAACTTTTGTTTAGGCTGGTCATATGCCTGTTCTGAGTTCGAATATGCAATTTGGGCTTGGCGCCTACTTTTGTTGGGCTGGGCTTGGCGCTATGAAAGGTGGCGCCAAGGCCTAGGGGCAAAACAATCATTTTTTCGATTTTCGCCTAAAATATTTTTATTTGGCACATGGAAAGAGGGGTGTAAATGAAGACAAGACGTGAAAGCGGATCAGGATTCAGACCTTGTTTGAGCCTCTAAAAGTGTATTACGACACTTATTTAGGCGTAAACAACACAATAGCTAGCACAATTGGGAAGAGTCATGCTCACGACTAAGGATTACTTTGTCTTTGCTTGAGACTGATATTAGTGAAGGCATCAGGTTTGACCGAGAGGGAATTGTCACCTTGGACTCTCAATGTTCTCGAAAGACGGTAAAATAGGGTCGAGGGCAAAACGGTCACTTTAGACCTCAAAGCGTGCTGGTTCGCAGGCGTTGAAGATGGCAAGCTTTGGACTAGAACGACTAAAATGGTATATATGTACAATTTTAGAGGCGCTCGACTATATGAGGTATGAATATGAGGATAAAATAGAAAGGTTTAAGATATCTCTCGATCGACACATTTTAGCAACTCTACGCGACATAGTACACTACCTAGTCTAGTTATCATCACTGGGCTGAATCCGTAAGTACGGATTCGGGCGTCTACAGACTTTGACCGAGGCATGGTGCCTGGCGATGGTCAAAGTAGTCACATAACACATAGCACGTAATACACATAAGCTTAAATGCATACTAAATGCTAGTTTTAGTTTTGTAAAACCATGCATAAGTATAAATGCATGAAAACAATGAGGGGTGATGCACATAAGTATAAATGCACATCATGACCAAAAGACGAACTTTGGAGCCTTTAAATGACCAAATTGGCGATCCTTGGAGCCTTTTGAAAATAGTTGACCAAAGCTTTGTCTTTGGGGCTTTTGATAAAATGACCAAAGTTTTTGACATTGGAGCCTTTGACAAAATGACCAAAGTGGCGACCTTTGGAGCCTTTAGAGGGTAGTTGACGAAAGCATTGACGTTTGGAACTTTTTGAATAGGGTGATTGACCAAGACGTTGAAGCTTGGTGCCTTTCGAAAATAGTGTTATTGACCAAAGAGTTGACCTTTGGGGCCTTTTGAAAATGATATGACCAAGGGGTTGACCCTTGGAGCTTTTGGGAAAACACACACATAAGCATAAATGTGAGTGTGTGAAATGAGAGGGACGAGGAGGACTCGTGCACTATAGAGGTATGCTATGGGATCTCGTGATGAGATAAGTGTATGAGACGAAGTAGACTCGTTGGGGATAATGAGCTAGACTTCGTGGGGAAAGACGAGGTAGACTCATGCACATAGTGATGTAAACTTGATTGGGGAGGACGAGGTAAACTCGTGCACAGAACGGGGTGAACTCGTGTAAAGGAAGCGAGGTGGCCTCGCGAAAATGTAGGACGAGGTGTTCTCATGCACAAACTAGGAGAAAATGAGATCAACTCATGTTCAAGGGATGCGAAGTGGTCTCGCGAAAATTCGGAACGAGGTGAACTCGCGCACAAAGTGGGAGAGATTGAGGTCGACTCATGTTCAAGAGATGAGATATGATCTCGCAAAAATTTGGAACGAGGTGTTCTCGTGCACAAAGTGGGATGTATAGAGATCCCAAATGGATGCGCATGTAAGTATAATGCGCGAGGTGTCCATGATAATGATATTGAAGGAGGAGGGCATTGGAAGCCCCCACTTTGACCAAACCTTTTAGAGTCAAAGTAGATGTATTTGAACTTGTGTATGAGGGAAAAGTGACAGAAGCCCCCAGTTTGGTGCATGAGTGCATGTCAAAGGTGTGCCATGGGTTCTTTGAGCGATGAGCTCTGTGTTGATATCTTGGAGCTAGGAGCTCGTGTTTATTAGTGGCTCGAGGCGAGCCCCCAAGTTAAATTGACAATTCTCCTTGTTTGCGACTTCCGGGTCAAGTGCTCAACTAATCATTGTGGACGTTGCCCCTTTTTAGGCGGTCCTTGTCGCATGTAATGTATATGTGGAAGGTTCCACGATGGTGGTAGTGTTATGTTCCGTTCCGTCCATGGAGTTTGCCTTGTTGACGCGCCTGACGCTTGAAGATGTCGTTGATGAGAGTCATGTTGGCGATGACTGTATTATAGTATTGGCCTTGTATTGTCATGTCTTGGACGAATCGAATCGCGCATGGTAGATGTCAAATGGAGAAAGACTTGATGTCTGAAGGTTCCAAGTCTTTTGCGGGAGGAAGGAGTCGTGAAAATCAGAATGTGGTATGTGCTTTATAACAAAGGCTTTGGATAAGCGAGCGTGAGGCTCTTTGTGTGGTAAAAGAGCGTGAGGCTCAATATCATAAGAGTGCATGAGACTCTATGTAGCTTGACAGGAGGAAAAGGTGAGTAATCGAAGATGCTTGGAATAGGCACCTTACCTTTCCTTTAGGGATGGATAGGTATGAAAGGAGTGCGGCTCCTTGGAGATAAAAGGTGTGGTTGACGAGTGAGGTGACTCAAGTGGTGGTGATTTTGTGGGGAATGACACGAGAAAGATATTTTGTGAGGTAAGGAGGTAAGACAATCCTTTGGGAATGTCTTGTACTTTTAAGGACAAAGTCTTTGTTGTTGCCTCAATGACTAGAGAAGATTAGATAGGTGTAATCTTAGTTAGTCGAGATCCTTAGAATTCAATTTGTTTATTTGTCATATTATGTACGACATGTTAGCCAATGTGGCGTTTGATGAATTCCAGTAATATTGTTAAAAGAACTTGTAATGAGCTCTTTCGTTATGGAAGGAATGCTCCCATGTCAAAACATATATGCATACATATGTATGGTTGTATCTTGAAAAATTGCCTAATCCAAGGTGGAATCAAACCAATCGTAGTTTTGTCCTTTGTTGTGATCGATTTCCCATTGTATTGGAAATCATATATGTATTGATGTTTTGATATGGACATGGTGTGCCCATAGTTTGGTTGAATTGGGTGTTCAACGATAGAGGCTTGGAGTCAGCCATCATGCGCATTTTATGATATGTCTTTTTTGAATCTTTGACTTTTTTTTTCTTTTTGTTTTTTTGAAAATTCCATAGCTTTTGTCAAGCGTTTTGCATGGGAATTGCACATGTAGTGTGGTACTCTTATACCATTAGTTGGTTACAACACACAATGTATATGAAATTTGTATGATCTTTGTTCTCTCATTCGACAATCCTCTCCTAGACACTTATCCTAGGTTTGCATCTTAATCTAGCAGATTATACAGATCATCAAGCACTACCATTGGTACTTCCAAAAAAAATTCCATTAAATCTACCAAATCGATATACTCCTATCACTGTAATTTTAAGCCTAAGGATGCTTAAAAGTAATTAGTTTTGAGTATGTGTCGAATACAAGTATACTTTTTTGATTGAGGATAACTAGGAAACATTATCAGTTTTAGCCAAACAAATTGAAAATGTGATATGTACATCATTTACAATGGAAAAATAAAAATATACCAATAAATATTCGACACGTCACATTAAAAAAAAGTGTACTATATTACAATGAAAAACATTAGGAAGAATATTGAGAATTGGAGGGAGTATATTATAACTGTATATTGATTTACAGTTTTGCAAAGCTTGAAAGAGAGTTTTGATGAAGCGTTAAGAAGGAAAGATGTCAAGGCAATTGTCGTTACTGGAAAAGAGAAGATATATTTTGTAGATGAAATGAGGGAGTTTTGGAGGAGTGTACCAATATATATAGATAGGTATAATAACCAGAGTTCTATATGGTATAGGAGACGAAGATTTGTGATAATGTTTGGTCACGGAAGCCGTACGTATATAGGAAATGAAGCTGGAATATGATACGGGAAGTTGTTGATATTGAATGCATCTAACAATCCTCGTGTACGTAGAAGTTATTCATGGGTCATACTACCCAAATATTTTGGCGATTAGCTGGCTACAACACTATAAAAATCTGCGTATATCAAAAGTGCGGCTCATTTCTCAAGTATAAGTGAAATGGCCATTTGTCATTTGGCATGACTTGCCATTTTGCTAGAATGTACGGTGGGTGATGTCTAGTTTTAAGACTATCAAATTTGAAATGTTTCCTTATTTGGTGCTTTCATATTTCTAATATTACTGAAGGTATTATTTGGATTCATCATTGGATCTTTAGAGGTAAAAGACATGATAAAATTCAATGTAATGTTTTATTGATCTTGAAATGAGAGTACATGTTTGATTCGATAAGCATAATAAAGGATAAGGGATATGGACTCAAGGTTGGACTAGGCTAAGACTAGGTCTCTCTAGACATGAGCATTTCTCCTATTGACAATCCTTTTGTCGAAGGGCGATGCCTTGTCGTCGTCTTGATCTTCGATGATGAAGTTATGCCATTGTAGTGAACCAAGGACGTGAGCCTAAAAAACTTGGTGTGAGCTGTCTAGTTTCGAGGAATTAGGATGTTCCCTCGTGGGTGACTAGCTTGTGATGGTGACTATTCGATGGAAGTGTTGCTTGCTTCCTCATCGAAATGGTAATCATTGTCAGTCTCATTGTCTTCTTGATATTTGTAGTCCTCGTGGTCATTGTAGGGCATGGAACCAAGAGTGTCTTTGTGAATATCGTCTTCGATTTTCATGCCAATCATGGAGAGGGCTTTGAATGTCTCGACCCCCATCTATCGAAGTCGATTTCCTTATTGTGGTTGAAGGTTGTCCACAAAGAATTGGACTTGTTCAGCTTCAGTGGGCTTTATGATAATGAGGGCGGCTTTTTCACGCCATCTTTGAAGGAAGTTGGTGAATCCTTCATCTTCCTCTTGAATGAGGACTTCAAGGGATCTTCTTGTGAGTTCAGTAGTGACATTCTCAAAGTATTACTTGATGAACTCATGAGATAAATCCTCCTAAGTGTGGGTAAGCTTTTTGTCAAGGAGTACAACCATTAGAGAGGTATGTTGTCCAATGACATGAAGAAGAGGGGTGTGTAAAGCTCGGGTTTCACTCCTTTGATCCTCATTGAGTCGAGGAAGCTCTTCAAATGGTGGAAAGGGTTTTCAGTACCCTTTAACTTTGGGATCCCGTCATATTTGAACTTTTTGGGGAGTTAACTCTTGATGTCTCGAGAATCTGTCTCGAACTCGAAGTAGGGTCCCCCTAAGTTAGATTGACGCAATAGTTTCTCAAGTTGTTCAATCTTGCTCAGGATGGGATTCAAGAAGGATTGTTTGTGATCCTTTTTGGCCTTGGTTTCAATGGCAAGCATACGTGCGTTCAAAGCTTCAAACTATTGCATGATGTGACTCACTTGTTCTTCAATCGACATGATGACGCTTTAGTGGGAACTGAACACGACACTTTGATAGAAGTTATGGATGGTTGACACGCGTGTGCACTAAGATTAGCGGCTTTGGGCACCGATGTGTTAGGACACGTTTGAATATGAGTCCTAGCCAAGCATGGAAATAGGAAGTCCAAATGGCACAATTTCTTAAAAAATATTTTTAGAAAGTTCAAAAACATTTTTAGGAGAAAGGTCAAGTAACGAAGAACTTGACTTTGAACACATATGGCATGTCAATGAATCAAATAAGCACATTTAAGCACATGCATGATAAGGGGATGGAAGAAGAGGGTTTCTCATAGTGGGAAACATTCTTCTAAAAGTGGAAAGGAGTCTTTGCTTGTGGAAGACATCCTTGGATATGAAGTGCTTACGTAGGGAAGCACATGAGCGAGATATTGCCTACATGGTGAGGCATGAGAATGATCGAGTTGCTTGCATTAGGAAGCACATGAGCTATGGAAGGTTGTGCTTGCATAGAGAAGCACATGATCGACATAGGTATGCTTGCACAGGGAAGCACACAATTCGACATGGAAAGAAGTGCTTGCATAGGGAAGCACGTAAATGATAGGAGGTAAGCGCTTGCATTGAAAAGCGTATGAGTGATATAATGCCATCATGACGAGGCGTAGTCACGAGAGACGTGTGCTTGCATAGGAAGCACGTGAGTGATAGAGTGAAGTGCTTGCATTGGGAAGCACATGAGAGATAAGGTGTCTACATGACGAGGCATGGATCGATATGGATCGTGCTTCTATAGGGAAGCACATGAGTGTAATAGTGAACATGCTTGCATAGGGAAGCACATAATCAATAAAAAGGTGCTTGCATGGGAAGCACACAAGTGATGAGGAACCTACCAGACGAGGCGTAGGATGATTAGGGATGTGCTTGTATGGGGAAGCACATGAAGGATAGGGACATACTTGCATAGGGAATCATATGAGTGTTAAGGGATGTGCTTGTATGGGGAAGCACATGAGCGATATGATGCCGATATGATGAGGCATGTGAGAGATAAGATGCCAATATGATAAGGCATAGATCGAGTGCCTACTAGGTGAGGCATGAAGTAAAGGGATGTGCTTGCATTGAGAAGCACATGAGAGATATGATTCCTACATCATGAGGCATAAAGTGAAGGGATGTGCTTTCATAGGGAAGCACATGAGGGATATGATGCCTACATCGTGAGACATATAAGGGATAAAGTGCCTACTATAGAGGCATAGGATGATCGAAGGTCTACATGATGAGGCACAACATGAGGCATGGTGAAGCGCGTGCACGATGGATAAGCCTTCCTATGGTAGGAATTCTAGTTTGGAGCACATAAAGGGAATATGCACCTAAAAGCTTCTAGAGGGAAACACGTCATTTTTTTGAAAACGGTTTGGTCTCCTAAGCACTAAAGAAGTTTTGAAATGACAACTTCGAGAATGTGACTAAAGTCCTATGAAAATAGGGAGGGTAGACGATGAATATATGACCAAATGATGATGATTGACCCTTTTTTGCAAAACAAAGCATTAACCATTTTTGGAAAACTTGGGGAGACAAGTGTAAATTTTGCATTTAAAGTTCCAAAAGAGGAAATACATGGTTTTGACGAAAACATTTTTGGTTTCCTAATTAGTAAAGGACATGGTTGTGCAAAACATCTAAAAGTTAGAAAGACACCTTTTATGTGAAAATGGGTCAAAACAGAAGTTAGGCAAAACTGACAAAGAATCTAGGCCAGAAATGGCTTAATGGACCTGGCGCCATGTTTATAGGCGCCAAGGCTGGCGCCATGGCTTTGTTGCTCAATATTTGGCCAGGTCAATGTTACCACTAGTTTGTGTTGAAAAATGGACATTATAACGACACAAAACAGAACATATAGCACATAAATGCACGTGCATGAGTTTGCCCAAACATTGGGTCTAGATTCCACTATAGTTTGACTTGTTTTTATGGTTTTAAGGAAATTGGGAACCAATGATATGAGGTGTGCTCCCCTTCTTTGCGGAAAAACCGTAAGCATGGGAGTGTCCTCTAACTTTCATAGAAGTGCATAAAGAGCCAATTATTGGGTGGAAGGCCGTTCGACAGGCTCATACTTGGCAGAAGTGTGCACTTATGAGTAGGCAAGTCCTTCCTGGATGTTCCTAAAGACTAGGGTAGTTCCTAACCTCGCACCTTAAGGAACGGGTATAATGCAATGCATGACAAGATATAATAATGATGCACGAAAAAATATTAAAAACATTTTAAAATCAATTAAATAATGCCATGTTCAAGTCTCACCCTCTTAGGTAATTTTAAGATGTAAAATCACGACATTATCTCCAGCAGAGTTGCCACTGTGAGCGTCGTCGCCCTTAGAATAGGATCGGGGGGTGGGCCCTTTTCGCTCGTGTACGGACGCTCAAGAGCCCTACCACATAGGGAGTAGGCATTGGGGGGTTAGGGACCCCTTGGCCAAGCCTTCGTAGCTCCCATGGTGATGGTTTCGTGGCTGACCCGATCTTGCAAGGCAGATTGTGTGCCCCAGGACTGACAGGAGCTAGTGCACTGCAGGGGGGTTCGGAATAGGGCTGGCTCCATATTATGTGGCGCCCGGTCTAGCGCCAGTAAAGCAAGCGCCAGGTGTGAGCGCAACAGGACCCCCACGTAAAACCATGTAATGGCGTTGTTGAAGTGTAGGAGGGTCACGCTCGGGAACCACCGCTTAGGGGCAGGTGCTGGAAGGGCTAGGGGCCCTTGACCAGTCCTTGGATTTCTTGATTCCCAACTTTTCAGTGGCTCTGTCCTATTGCGTATTGGCAGAAGTACGAAGGGGGGGTGTGCCAAGCAAAAAATACACGCGAGCCAGGCCAGGGTTGGCGCCACCAGTGATGGCGCCAAACCTGTTTTGCGCCACCAGAGGT
>CAAKMY010052928.1:0-12438 GCA_901111285.1 Corrigiola litoralis
AAATGATAAGAACCCATTGAGACGAAAAGAATATTCTTTTTTGGATATGCGCACAAAATCGCAAATAAAAATGATAAGTTGGGGTAACCTTTCATTGGTGGCAAACATTGATATGGTAGGCTAAAAGTAGTAGCAGTGCGACCAAAATGTCAAGTCTGCAAAAAAAGATGCGGCCTCCACTAAGCTACCTGGTCAGCTGATGTTAGTTCTATTCCACACCTAACCGGACCCCCCTTCTTTCTCCTTCACCACCTAACACCATCTCTTACGTTGCACTTCCACTTCCCACTTGCTTTACTTTTGTCTCTTTGTCTGACAGAGTGACATCCCCACTACGTCACTCTTAACACATATGACATGACACATTGACATATAAACACAATAACACAACATACTCTTTCTTTGTTCCTTTTGTCTTTCTTGTTCAATATTTTTGGTGCGTAAAAATGGAGTCAAAGCTCTTGAATTCCCCCATCCAACCCCATTTTGGCACACCTACATCAAAACCATGGAGACCCATCATTTCTTTTCCTCACCAAACTTGGAAAGACTGCAGTTTTCGTGGATGCTTGTCATCATTGAAGTTGGGCACTCAATCTTTTAGAGTTTCTTCAAATGGTGCCAGGTATGTTATATAATGTCCCCTGCTTTTAGCTATGAATATGTTCATTTTCAAGTGTTTTACTTTGTTTCTAAGTTGACCCATTCTTTTGATGACTGTTGTTGTTTACTTTACATGGTTATTGTTGAATGTTGTGGTGTTTGACATTTTGGAATTGGGTTTGTGCCTGATGTTTTTGTTTTAGCAAATAAAGGCTTATGCTTTTAGGAATTGCTAAATTAAGATGGTAGGATACATGGCTTTTTTTGCCTTAAACCCCAATGAGTTAGGCCCTTGTACTTGTAGGAGAAGTCTCGGGATGAGGCGGTGTCATAGTAGATAGGGGCGGATTTAGGTGGTAGCTTGGGGTGCACCCCCATCTCTGTTTGGAAAATAGGTAGAAAAATGGTAGACAAATGTAGAAAATGGCAAACACAAAAGAAAGTTATAGGAGATTGTAGAAAATGGAGGATTAGTGATGATCATGAGGCGGTCTCATACTAGATAGGGGTGGATGTAGGTAGCCTGGGGTGCATCCCATCTTCTTCTGTGAAATAGGTAGAAAGTGGTGGACAAATGTAGAAAATGGTAGACACTAAAGAAATTTATAGGAAATGGTAGAAAATAGAGGATTAATGAATAGTGATGATCAGGAGTTGGTCTCATAGTAGGTAGGGGTAAATTTAGGTGGTTTTTCTAATTTTGGAAAATCGGTAGAAAAATGGTAGGCAGATGTAGAAAATGGTAGAAAACAGAGGATTAGTGAATAGTGATGATCATGAGGCAGTCTCATAGTAGATAGGGGCGGATTTTGGTGGTAGCCTGCGGTGCACCCCATTTTCTTGGCAGAAGTTAGAAAAATGGTAGAGACATGTAGAAAAAGGCAGAAAATATTAAAAGAAAAAAGTTATAGATAATGGTAGAAAATAGAGGATTAGTGAATGGTGATGATCATGAAAAGAGGCAATCTCGAATTGGATTTTCCAAAATCTTATATCATAGTCTGTGTTTGGCTAGAGGATAGATTGCTGGAGATACTTTTAACTGTTCAAGATCTCTTTTTACTATTCGACAAAAGGTACACTTTTTAGTATGTTCATAATAAGTGAAAAGTGACCCCTTTAAATGTCAATTTATGAGGTGATCTAACCATGTTAGATTGTCTTTTTTGATGATTTGTGCTGTTGTTGCCTCTTTCGGTTTTGTAGTTTGCTTCAGGGGAACAACTTTTAGTCAGTAATTCTATATGGGGTTGGCAGTTCATTAAATGGCCTTCATATAGGATTAGGAATGTCAGATTGAGGTGTATATTTATTTTCTTCCATGGAAGGAAGCAAGCTCCTTTTATTGTTGAAGCAAGTCCGTTTTACATCCTTGTGAAGCAAAACTAGGTTTTCTTGACAAGACTATTTTGTTCTACTAATTCACTTAGGCAGCTAGGATGAATGAGGTTCCCTTGAAAACTAAAAGAGATAGCGGAGTCGAGATGTATGATGATTAATATAGAGCTTATGCAGCCTTAATATGTCATGCCTAACCTGAGATATCTGTATAATCAGGTTTTCTAGCTGTAACAGGTTTGTTATTCTTAAGTTTTACCTGAATAAGGATGGCATTGGTCTCTGGCTTGATAGTACTGTATCAAATTAAGGCACTGAGTAAGTTATGAAATGGGGCCGGGGTGACCATCGTAGTCTATGGAGTATGGACAGACTAGGGTGTGGAACCAATTTCTCTAGGAGTGTATGTTTAAACGGTTTCGGTGGTTTTAGTGAATGTGAATGACATTTGGGAGCATAGTCTCTGGGTTGACATGAGCTGGTATTGGACCAAGTTGGTGAAATCAAGTAGACTATGTAAGGGTGGGGGTGACCATCAGTCTATCATATGATGAAATAATGAGGGTAAACCTTAAGTAGTAGTGTGTGTCACCGACTCACTGGGGACCTCTCCCGCTGGAGGTCCAAGAGGGAAAACCCAGGCCGAAATTAGGCTCTTTAAGCCTAGATTAACATCCAACATCATAATCTTATCCAAGCAGTTCACAACCTCATGGTTCAAAGGTCAGACCTTTGCGGCTTTGCCATTACGTTCATACTAGCTGATCTTTTAAGAAAGTATATGGTTCTGTGCTACGTACTTCACAATGAGTGGTAAAGTTCATGCTGTCAGCACAGGATTCTTGTTTGTGGGAATGACTGCTCTACTTGTGTGTACTTTTTGTAGCCTCTCTAATTTAATTATCTAGATCGCCATTTACTTGGTCTGATTAATCTGACGAGTAATACATGTATTATTTTTCTATCTAAGTGTTATGATACAATTGGTTTTTTGCAACTCTTGAGTTTTCTTGTTTTTTTTCTTCCTTGCTTTTGTCATTCAGCCAATGAAATTCATTCAATTTCTTAAAGCTCTTTTGAATACTGCTGGGTATATTTTCAACATGCTTTATTTGGGCAATTCATCAATTTTAGTGTTCTTTTGATGGTTCTGCTTTATTGTGTTTGTGTTTGACATTTTACTATTTGCATTTTTGTTGATGTTTCCTGTAGATTAGTGTTTCAATAGGGCTTGTTTTTGCATATGATTGCTATGATTAGATGCATCCCTACCTACCAGTCTGAGCATTCTGGGATTTTCTTTCCATTCTTCAATGAATTGAACTTTGTCTTTGATTCTGCCCCTTGTTGCTGACTAATTCTAGTACTCAAATATACATGTATTGGCGATGTTGATGAATAGAAAGTAAGAGCTGATTGTATCTGCAAAATTCTGAAAAAGAGGCTCTGCTTTGTCTGAAGAAAATACATTCAAGTATTTTAAAACTCTTTTAAATGGACAGGTTATTTCATTTAGGATTCTATATTATTTGCGGCAGCAGGACATTTGATTAGTGATCTTATATGGGGCTAGATCCTGTCGGCTTTGAGATAAGTATTAAAATTTAAGATTTGGGTTTCTCTCCATTGATAATAACAAGTTCCTTATAAGGAAGTCCTGAGGTGAAGAAAAATCTCCACTTATAAATGCCAACTTGCTCCTAATTTACTAGGGTAGGCAGCTTAGATCAGGTGAAGGATAAATTCGCCTGAACTAAATGCAGGTTTTTTTTTCTGTTTTTTTTTTTTAAATTTTTTTTGGATAAAATCCTCAAAGATCATGTGAAAAGGCCAGATAACTACAAGGCCGTCTTCTTTCCATTTATGCTAAATGGGACTGCCATTTAGGAGCATAGACTCAGCTGGAATGAGCTAGTATTGGACCAGTTTGATGAAGGTTAGTAGATTAGAAAAGGGAGGGGGGGGGGGACTGCTGACCATCGCACTATATGGAAAAGTGAACTTACGATTAACTTCTAACGCAGGATCTAAGGATTAAGCAACGCTCCAAAGAGAGTAAGGGAACCACACCCCATGCAGGCTCCTTAATCCTTGAGTAACACCCTTAATTATGAACACCCTCATCCAACCTCATAACTCCATGTTCTGAGCTGGGAGCTTACCATTGAGATTGCTATCGCTTTTCTCCTAAAAAGGTGTATGTGGTTCCATGTTGTGTCGCTGAAAAACTTCACGATTGAGCTGTTAAAGTTCATGCAATGAACCTAGGATACTTTTGCGTGTGAACGACCATATTTTCTACTTTTATGTACTTTCAACACATTATCTTTCTTTTCAGCCTCAGCATTTTCTTGATCCGATTAATCTGATTAATATTATTTCTAATAGTTCCTTCCAAGTGTTATCACACAATTTTATTTTGGCATTCTTGCACAATATCATATTGTTCCTTTTGCTGCTCCTTGGTTTTGGCAATGTTTGTTTACCTGTCTTGTACATTTCTCTGTCGTTGTTGCTCTTCTTAGATGCTGTGAGTTCCTAATTTCAGCTTTTGTGCTTTCTTCATAAGTAGTAAGTACCTTAGCACTATTAGAATTGCTCAGCTATAAGGGGGAAAATTAGAAATAACTCTATATTATTGGACTTGCCAAATCTCAGCATTTAACATTGAACTACGCGTTCGTAATCTTAATGTATTGATCCTACTGGTCAATTACTTGTCATGGGATCTTTGTTAACGTAACAGGAACCCGTGTAATTCAGTATAGATGAGTTACATTAGTACCTATTTTAGATAATGAGTTTACATTACCTTTCGTCCTACAGTGATATACCTGTAACTTGGTACATCGCACTCCCTTGTAATAAATGTTTAAGCTACTACTTTCTATTTTATAGGGCATTAGCCTTTCATTTCTTTCCATGATTCAAACCTGCCAGATAGTATTCTAAAGTTAGTTCAATCTGCAAAACAGTTGTGCGCTTTTCTACCGCTTCCTGGTTCTATTGCGCACCTACCTCCCCTCTTTTCAACACACCATCTAACTTCTTACGTTTTGTTTTCCATTGTCATTTAGCGTAACGGCTACTTTCCTTCCTTTATATATACAGATCTCTCTGTTTCAAGAAAAAGAAATATATACATATCTCTCATCAGACACCCTCTTCACCATATATTTATCTCTCTCGAACTTCGGTATTCATCTTTTTTATCAATGGAGTCAACTATGCTGAAATCTCCCATTTCGCCAAGTTTTGTGATCCCGACCTTGAAATCTTTGAGACCCAATAATCTATGTCTGCGCCAAACATGGAAAAGTTTCAGTTTTGATATAGGCAGAGGAAGCTCATCAATGAAGAGCATTGAGTCGCTTAAAATTTCTCCAAATGAAACTGCTGAGTATAATGACATCTCTTGCATTCTTTCCTCCTTTTTTGACTATCGGATTAGTTTAAGTTGGTTAACTGCTTTGCTTTACTTTGCTTGCATGTTTGATGACATTCCACGTAATTTCAGCATGCTCTAATTCGGGAAGTTCACCTATTTCTAGATTCTCGTATAACGTTGTATGATTTTTTTTACTTGGTAAAAATGATTGCATCCACTCATTTTAGTTAATATTCCATGAATATTACTTTTGGAGATGCTGGGATTTGCTTATAAATGTTAACATTAGACGGAACCCAGCCTTTATGAACTGATTCCCTTTATTAAATAAAGTAGTTTGAGAAGCTTTTTCGACATAACCTGGCGACTATCTGTAGTACATGACTTAATGATTGATGATAATGAAAATTTTACAGAATAGGCTCTTTTGGTAAATGAAAGACCTTTGGTATATTTAAAGTTCTCTTTATGGGGTGAGAATTTTGTCAAGTTTGACATGAAATAGCATCAGGAATTTAAAGTTTAATTGAGATATTTTTCCTCTGTGGAAAATAGAGGTGCTTTTATATATGTTTTTCCTATATATGCCATCTTTTGATTTCTTTAAAGTGGAAAAGTTTTCTTCAGAATCCCATATCTACTGGTAGTTCATTAGGTAAGTGACATAAATAGGACTGGAGGATGTTTTTCTGAAACCAAATGAAGCTTTTAATATATCGTACTGGCATCACTATTTGGTTGAATTACCAGATCAGCAAGTATATCTGGGTGTAGTTTTCCCATTAAGTTGAATGGGGATGATACTTGACAGCATACTTCTACTATTTATGTAACCCGGGACCGAATTGACAAAATGTTTTAGATTGAAGGAGGGGCGGTGATCAATGTCCCCCAGAGAGAAAAAATGAGGCTAAAACTAAGTACTAATGGTAGTCTGTACTTGGACAAATATACATGGTTCTCTGCTATGTTGCCTTCGCTCTTAATATTGTGCTGTAGAAATTTATGCTATCTAAGACAGTGTTCTTGTTTATTGAAATGAGCTGCTGGTCTAGTTCATGTATATTATCACCTTTTTTTTCTGACATCAGCATTTGGTATACCTGGTTAATCTGATACATAAAACTCATTAGTTCCATCCTTGTGTTATCATGCATTTTACTTTCAGAAAAGTCTTTATCAGCATCATATTACCTTTTTTTTAGCTCCTTGCTTTTGGTTAGGAATATTTCGATGTCTCGTATAGTTGTGTATATCTGGTTCTCATGACGTATGTTTAGGCCCCTAACACGTTTTATGCCTTCTCCTATGTAACATTGGAGGTACTCATTCAAAATTGCAAATGAATTATGTCACCTGGACTGACCAAACCTCAAAAACATGTAGAGTTATAGAAGTGTCCATCATGTGTATCTTCAATCGTGTTTGTGTTGTGGCTTTATTTATTATGTTTGAAGAATGATGCTTGAGCACCTATGCCCAGTGCCCACTTAAAAGTAACAAATTTATAGTATGAGGAGAGGCCTAAATTTGTTGAGATAGGGTCAGTTCTACAACTGTACAGCCTATGTTAATGGAGGCAAAAATATATCACAACTCAGCTCGCTTCCTTTTTTCCTTATATGATGTATATTTTGTAGTCTTGCTTAGATAATTAAGCTTAGTTTTTTGTATTCAGTCTGACAGCTAAGACTAGAGTTGATGAGAGTGAAAGCTTGACACTGGACGGTATCCGAAGCTCCCTTATTCGACAAGAAGACAGCATTATTTTCGGTCTTCTGGAGAGATCACAATATTGTTACAATGCAGACACTTATAACCCTGATGCTTTCCCGTTAGATGGATTTCATGGTTCTCTAATTGAATATATGCTCAAGGAAACTGAAAAGCTTCATGCTCGGGTATTGTGATTATTGTCAATCTGGATAATTTTTTTTCTAGTAATGAGATGGATACCCTAACCTTTCTGACATTTTATACCTTTACATATTAGGTTGGAAGATATCAGAGTCCAGATGAGCATCCTTTCTTTCCCAATGATTTACCTGAAACTTTGTTGCCGCCTCTACAGTATCCTCAGGTAATGCAGCAAACAAGTTTTTATAAACTTTTTTCCTTTTCTGTCACGTAACTTGAATGACATTCACACTCACTAGGAAACAGAAGTTCTTTTTTTAATTTTGGCCCCCTGCCCCTCTTATGCCAACTAAACAAGTCAGATAACTAGGCATCCTGTTAGAACGTAGAAGCAAAAAAAAAAAAAAAACCCTGCCTTAGTGAACGAATATCGAAAACATCCCCAACCGCGAAGGGTGATAACGTTCAGACATCTATGCTCGTGAATTTTGTGCAGTGTCCTTCCAGCCTTCAACATATCCATTCATGATTTCAAGGTTTATTCTCTTAGTAGGTGATACAGAAAATAAGAAGAAGAAGATTGAATAATCAGACTTTGTAAAAATAATCCTGTGTTGGGCTACTTGTGGGAAAGTGGGAAGTGATGCTTTTTTCTCTTCTTTACATTGTTTTATGTTGTTGATATATATGGACCGTTCAATGGCTGAAGTGTGCTTTTGTAGTGCTCTGAAGTAATTGCTGCTTTTTTTTTGTAGGTTCTTCATCCCGTTTCTGATTCAATAAATATAAACAGACGTATATGGGACTTGTACTTCAAAGGTATTCTGCCAAGACTCGTGAAGGATGGGGATGATGGAAATTGTGGTTCTGCTGCAGTCTGTGACACAATATGCTTACAGGTAACTATATTTCTCACTACGGAATGAGTTTTAAAATAGTTAATAGTTAATTCTACCGATTTAATTCCGCACTCTGGTCAAAAGAATGTGTTTCTCACTAATCTGTGATTCTGTTGGCTTTAGTTGTTTTATCTCATATTTTGTGAGGTTTTCCTTGAATGAGATACAGACACTGCTGGTGGATGTGGACCCTGTTTGATAAACTATGTTTTTTGCACTGCCTTCACTTCGTGTTCATTTTACAGCTCCCGCCATTTGGTCCTTTCTTTCCCCCTTGTAACTAGTCCTTTCCATCATGGTTGTGTAATGGTGAACGTCTTTTTGTTCTTCAAAATATACAGTTTTTCTAGCTACGCTTGGGTGCTTTATGTTGCCTGTGATGTGACTCATTCTTACGTACGTGCTTATCAAACTTTTGACAGTTTGTAAATCCATTCCCTATTATCTCTGTTACTCTGACTCAAGGTGTTTACAAGGATCCCCGTGGACACGATACCCCCCCAACACAAGTACACAACACTCGAGTCGGCACTCATGATTTATAACAAGTTACGTTATACATTCTTCTTAAATTTGAAGTGTCCGATCCTCGAGTCATGTCTGACACTCTTGTAGGAGTCTGAGTAACATAGCCTATTATCATTGCTGCCATCTCATAATGTAAGCCTAGTAATATCTGTAACCTGAGGTCCATCTGGGTTAGAGATCCCCCTTGGCTGCTGTTACTACTGGAATTTGGAATTGAATAAGATTTTGAAGTTCTAGCTTAAGGGATCCCCATCAGCAACCAAGTGACTGGCCTATTACTTCTTATATGGAGGATTGAATAGTTTCTTCTAAAGGACGACTTTATATACCCAAGATATTAAACAGAAGACAGTTGAAAGAGTTATTTTGGTTGGGTTTGTGGTAATCCAAACTTAACTGATTGAACATCGGTGTTTGTTGCAACTTGTAAGTAAACAAAAGTTGGTTGTGAGCTGCTTATCGGTAATTTGGGAGTAATTGCATCCTTGGAAGTTGGAACAGAACTCCTATTTTCTTATTTCTCTTGAGCCTGTTGTTTCCACATATGTGATCTTTCCGCTCCATTTACTACTTTATTTAGCCCCATATATCTGGAAAAGGGTACAAAGACTGCTTTCCCTATGGTCCGACAACAAAGACTAATATAATTCTATGTTTCTAAAAGAATTTGAATTTCATATGGATGTTTTGGAATAGTGAACGTAGAAGTCATTTTCTTTTTGTTATTTGAAGTTTCAGAATATTGAACATAGAAGTCATTTTCTTGTTGTAATCAGGTTGGTCATTGATGTTTTCCAAGCTTGGTCCTGTATACCAAGACCTCTCTTTTTCTGATAGTGACAATTGTTGGTCATACAACTTTTGTCCTTTCTTGTGATATTTCATGGTGATAATTTGAATTTACTCTTTGGAGCCTTTAGGCTTAACTTCACTGGTATTGGCGTAAAGATATTTAGAACTATCTGTACATGAGTTGTGAGGAGCTTTATCTTTAATATGATCATTCTACTTGCAGTCACTCTCTAAGAGAGTACATTACGGCAAATATGTGGCAGAGGCAAAGTTTCGAGCGTCACCTGACATCTATACAGCTGCTATTGCAACACAAGTAAGAAATTTTTATATGAGAGTCCCTTGCATATGCTTATTTTTTTATCTTTTATTCCATGGTAAATCTTCTGCTGAGTAGTTAGAACAGCATGGCTTAACAAGCTCTTGTCTGCTTGTGTTCAATTCTGCAGGACAAGGACAAATTGATGGATCTTTTAACATACGAGGCCGTGGAAACTGCTGTGAAAAAAAGAGTTGAGATGAAAGCCAAAACCTTTGGACTTCAGGTTCCTGTCAACCCAGACGCAAATGATGAATCCAATCCAGCTTACAAAATCAAACCCAGCCTCGTTGCTGATCTGTATGGTGACTGGATTATGCCTTTAACAAAAGAGGTTCAAGTTGCGTACTTGTTGAAACGGTTGGATTGAGCTTGGTATTACTAGTGCTAGCTAAGACCATTATTGAAATTGTGCATGTTCCGTTATTTATATATGTGAACATCATGTCCGTGGACATAAGGCCTTCGATTTCTGTTACTGGTTTGTAAATACCCCCCTGGCCCTGCCTACCCTCCCCCCTCCCCTTTCTTCCCCTTTCCCTCCTTTTCTGGACAAATTTTATGGCGATGCAATCAAGTTAGAACCCCGAGCCTCGTGTTCTATTAAACGAGGTTAAAAATTTGTTTGATTGAAGACCAACCTTACTCTGAAGAGTCACATGTCCTGAGATCAATGTTTTCTGTGTGAGGAAAAAGCTTTTTACAACAGATTCTTATGAAGGCACAACGTATTTGACTGGGAATGAGATAGTTTTTTATCTGTTTGATAGAAATGCATATAAGTTTGTGGTGGACTTCTTTAGATTTGATGTTAAGTCTTATGGACAATATATTGAAAAGCTATCGGCACTTTTAGCGTGACCTCTTGCAGTGTCGCAGTCCAACTTGTATGTCGTAATGTATAATAGAGGAAATCATGCTCTCACAATGGGTAGTGGAAATGAGTCTCCACTTTGTGATACGGAGTACTTCTCATTTGGAAAGACCATATACGTAGTACGGAGTATAAGATTAAACTATGGGTCCAAAAACTCCTAGATAGGGTAGGAGTAATTGGATTTTGATAATTTAGGATAGGAGTACAGTACTTGGTAATAACATGGTTGTAATTCCATTTTGTGTTTCTTTTTTTAATTTAAAAAATATCTTTGTGCTATTGAAATTCTTTTCTCTTCATATCATTACCTCATAGTCATAGGATTCAATTTTTAAGGAACATTTGAAAAAGTTAAATTTCTATTTTCTACGTGGCACTATATAATACACTAAGAAGTTCCTCGTTCACTAAATTGATTATATAATCTATTGACGAAAACATTAATTTCATGAATGATTTTCGTAGAATAAATCACACAAATATCATTTGATTACTCTTTAGAACTTAATAAATATTTTGTATCAGATTACGATTAAACTTTAGCTTTATCAATAATGCGTAAATTGATAATAATAGTATCCTATAATTCTGGAATCTCATAAATTCAAAATAGTTATCATTTTAAAATAATGGGACAGTTGGACTTATGGGTCATTACTTTTGTATGCCACATGTAACAAATTTAAGCGTTTTCTTTGTATATTGTATGTTAGTATAGATGTGTTACTAGTATAGCAACCCGTGCCATAATGGCACGATGTTTAGTTAACATTATAGTCGATAAAAATAATTATCTAATATAGTTGATAATTTGTAAAATTTTATGTATTCCAACATATATATGCTATAGTTTTGAAAGCAATTCGATTTTCATTCGAATATAATTTTGACAATATGTTACTAATTTTAAGTGAGCCTAATTTTATGGGGTGATTTTCATTGGCCACAAAAAAATTTGTAGCCACCACAAAACTGTAGATTATAGACGTTGATTTTTTCAAGATTCAATATGAGTCATTGATTTGTTTAACCTTTTATTAAATAACTTACGGTTGTTGTCAAAAATTAAAAAACCAATGATTAGAATCATTTTGTCTCCATGACTACAATTTTACAGTAGCTATTGTAGAATTTGTCAATCAAATGGAGTGGTATTTCCAATATAGGACATAATGCTCTGGTTAAATTAAAAAGGTTAATATCATAAATTGCATTAATATGTTACATAGTATTTTTTTATATATTGTACAGTCCACATTAGGATTAAAAAATATTAGTTTTGTTGTTTACATGAATATAAATTAGTATTTGTCTAAATTGTTATAGTTAGTCAAACCAAAAAAAGTAGAAGTAAAAAATTAACAATTAGTTTAATTGTTTGATACTTTTTCCTTTTAGACTCATTACATATTTTATATTTCTCTTAGCATTTTTGTTACAGTATAATATAAGTATAGACTACTTTGTAGTGATTTTATTAGTTCAAAGAAATCACAAAAATATCTTACAAATATATTCTATTTTGCTAAAGCAATCCTAAAGAGTAAAAGTAGCACATAAATATTACATTTGATTTACTTGTCATAAATAAAAGGGGTATTTTTTTACATATTAGATTTTAAAGGAAAGTAATAGTGTGATACATTTTTTTTGTGGGACTTTTTTAAAATAGGAATGTGCAAGATAGTTTTTTCCTCAAACACGGAATGTGATATTAAGGACATCTTTAGAGGAATCTGGAGGATATATCACAATTTTAGATTTTCTTTAATTAGTTAGAAAAATTGTGGTAGTGACACTTGTCAAAACCGTTTAGTGTATTAGTATATATTATAGA
>CAAKMY010052938.1:0-14903 GCA_901111285.1 Corrigiola litoralis
ATATATATATATATATATATATGCCTCCATCACCATGTCAATGACTTAGGTTAAAGCAAAAGGGATTGAAGTTAATGACAGGAAGGCATACAAGTGGATGAGCCTTTGCCATGGTTAGGCCTATTCCTGGCTCCATATTAACTCCTGGCCCATCCTTGTTGCCAACCTTCCAATCAATGCACTGAACTATAGCTGCAATTGAGGAGATTATCAAGGTGAAAGCTAAAAGTGATCCTGGACATCCCGTCTTCCGCCACCAAAAGGAACAAAGCTGATGTTATGACCCTTTGTCACACCACAATCCTCATTTTCTTTTTAGTTCACCAAAAACCGCTCTGGCCTGAACTAATGTGGATCATCCCATACCTTGGGATCTCGCATAATGCTATACAGGTTTATGGCTACAGCTGTTTTCTTAGCCACATCATAGCCAGCAACCTTACGTTGTTCATGCATTCTCTTGTTGTTACTGGTGCTGGTGGGTGCTGCCTCAGCGTTTCCTTAGGATGGTTGATGAGCTCTGCGAGTGTCCACTGTATGGTGTCTGCTACTGTGTCTGTACCTGCAATGAAAAGATCCTAGGACAATGACAAAAACCAAATTAAATAGATTGAGACATACAATCTGTGTTCTATGGAGACAATTTCATGGTTATTTTCAGAGCTCCTGCATTGGCAAGCGGTAACTAATATAATCTACGGTGTGTGCTAGAAAGCAAACTGGATGAGACTTTATTAACTTCTTTCTGTTAAAATAGTGGAGAATGAATTCTGTGATGGAGACTGTATATAGCACTGCCTAGTCTGCATCTGTTTTCCTAGACAGTAGACAGTATATGTGTAAGGAGTACAGAGTTATCATTTTTGTACTTCCACTTCTCAATAGCTTCAAGATTGCTTTTGAAGATGCTTTCTGTTTTGAAAGCTGTCGTACATTCTCTTTCCTGAGCTCCATATAGCTTAGTCTATTTTGGAGAACAATTTATAAGCTGTGGATGGCTCTGTTAGCTTACATAAGAAACCTCATTGCTTTTGTAGGCTGCATAGACCATGACTGAGATTTCGCAATCTTGGTACTATGATTTTTATTTACTTGTTTCTCTTTTGCCTAGTTGTTGAAGTTGTCTTTTGATTAAATTGTCATTGCTTATTGCTCAGCATAGAAAATTGGAGTGCCAGATAAGTTCCGAAATACAGTAGTTGACTTTTATTGGCGACATTGTTTCTGGTATTGGAGATTAAGCAAATTACAGAGAGGAAGACAACACATATGAAAGATTTGGTTAGGGAAGCAAGGATAGACAGATTGGAACAGCTCGAGGGACCAAACCTTTGTGGAGTTGTGGATACAGGGGATATTGAGGGGGGTAGGGTTGGGGACTGGGGAAGTTAAATGAAACAGTGATGAAAAATATACTAAGGTACTTTTAAATAGTGTTTTATCATTATTATTATGTGATTGCGAGGTTCATTACATAATACGACAATTTTTTATTGGGTTCTACTTATTTCCCGCAAATATTCATACTTATAAAGAAGTCCAAGTATAAGAGAGGGGCAAAAGGCGCTTACGACTAGTAAAGCTTTGATGTTAGTCCAGGTGATCATCACTTTAGCCTTGACATCTTGATGAAATTGTAGTAGTATGTCCATCATATTCATGACTTCCACCCTACAATTCGCTTTGTCCCTCTTCTCTTCGTGCTCCGAGGGAATGACTTCAAGCAACTCGTCAAGTTCATTCTCTAGTCAAATCAGCAGACTTTGTGCATTACATTTTTGTATATCAAGTAACTAGTCTTTGGCCCCTATGATATAGAGGACCTTTAAAATTTTCATCTAGCAATTTAGACTATTTTTTTTAATTTGTTTACATTGAATCACATGTATATAATTTAACTTTTTAGTAAAAGACTATATTGAAAGATAATACTATTGTTATTAGCTTAATTGTTCAATTAATTAATTATTATAGATATGACTGAATTACACCTCGAATGGTTGAATTTAAACATAACTTTACAATATTTTTGCACTTGTATCATTGTTATGAACAAAACTTAATTGAGATTTTAAATATATATGCCTAGGTGGCGCTGTTTGGTTTCTATTGAGCGGTTATCTAATGACAAATGGCATACTTACTTGGCACTATATAGATTTTTTTTTTCACCAAAAAACTAATTATTATTCAATTTTTTATTGACATGAGACACAGGTGTTAAAATAATCATTATAATTAGGGTGGTTATGAATTGAACTAGCGGTTAATACTTGCAACACTTTAATCGTTTTTGCTAAATGTACATTATTATCTTAATTAAAAGATTGTATAAGATTAGACGCCATAATTTGGCATAGCTTAGTACTACTACATAAGTTTTTTTTAGATACTTTGAAAACAATCTTCATAATAATCGTTTTAGGTTAGTTAGGGAAAATTGTGTGCTTCTTGAACCTCCTAAAATGTTGGAATAAGCAAGAGGCAAAAAATATCTTGTTGGTTTAATTAAGGCTGAGTTCTATCACCGTAAGTAGTCTTTGTTGGATCCTCTGTTAATCTCTTTTCGCCGCTGGTGGTAATCCTAAAAGATAAACGGCTAGGCAATAAATGTGTTTCATTCCCATAGACAAGGATCAAATCCCGACCACATGGTTAAAGGATGAAGTGAGCAATCACTACACTATTATATTGGTTAGCGAGAGCCATAATATGACGTTGTTATTACTAGTTCATCCAATATTGAGGATATGTATTTATCTTGTGTGTTATAGATGCTGTTTAGGGTAGGTGGAAATTTTGTTACAAATAAATTAGATTCTATCGACCATTTCATCCCTTCCCCCATCCCATGTGATTATTCGTTTAGGATTGCAGTAAGTGTCTTCGTATTAAGAATGACTCGAAAGTTGGGATTAAGGGAAACCAAAACAAGTCCCGTGATTGAACATCATAAACACATGTCATTTAAGGTATTTCCACTTGCAAAGGGATAGCAAATGAGAAGAAGTTTGATGTGTCCAAAGATGGTAGAGGAAAATGATTTTGAGTGGGCTTATGAAAAGTTATTTGTCAATTATATACGTTTTTTTTTTTTTTTTAATATGAGAATGTAATTATACAAAGATAATAAATGATACATAATCACGTTGATCAATTTGCACACTCGTCTAGACCACATGCGTGGGGGAAGCTTAAGAGTATTGGGGGTAATTAAAAGGGGAAAGAAGTAAATAGAAAAGAAGAAAAGGGTGTAAAAATAGAGTGGAATAAAAAGTGAAAAGAATTGGATAGTGGATAGTGGATAGTGGATAGTGGAGGAGGGTTTAGGGTTTTTGGAATGTGTTTAGGTTAAGGGGTGCAACGGCAACAGCAACAGCAACAGCAACACTAGACTAGCTCAGCGCATACATTTACATTTACATTAGCACCACCCAAACACAACACAACACAAGGCGCTCTGTCATCCTCATCCTCCCCCCTTCACCACGTCTGCTGACGTCGACGTCTTTATTCTCTCCAGGTGAGGTTTTCCTTTTTCCTTTTTCCTTGTTCCTTTTTCCTTGTTCCTTTCTTTTTCATTTCCTGCTTATTTATATCGATTTATGCTAGCTATACTGTTGTCAAAATGCTCGCATTAAATGTTCTGTGTGCCGTAGAGATTATCCACTGGACTTCTCAATCTCTCAAACAATTTTTTATAGTTTTGTTTATCTATTCATTTATTTTTAGTTTTATTGAAAATTCTTATTTCTACGTCTATTTTCTTGCTTAATGTATACATCTGATTAAGCTCTGTTTGGTGCGGGACGGACACATTTTCCACCTGTTAGCTCTATTAAACTAACGAAATGAGACTAGTTTGTGCTTATTTAGGCTGTTGTTGCCTCTAATAACGTTCCGTGCTCTTCAGAATTAATGGCAGGGAAGTCCAATAGAGCCAGGAATCGCAAGGGCTCTCATGCCCCTGCTAACCCCACGCAACTGCCCCTCCCTACCCCTTCGGATGCTGAGGCTAATGCTGAAGCTAATGCTGCACCTGATGCTACTGTCAATGGTGGAGACTCAACCTGTACTACCTCTGAGCATAAAGAGACCGAATCTTCCAACTCACTTAACTCACCTAAGCAAGGTATTATGATCTTCCTTATTGTCAGTTACAGGAACTGTCAAATAATAATACTTCTTGCTGCTACCTCAATGTATTATACTTTTTTTAGGTCTAGGAAATGCTACTTGTCACGTGAATAGGAATTGCATAAAGACGAGTTTGAAACCAAGGGAATAGGGAACTGTGACTTTAATGTATCATACTTGTTTTTGGTTTAGGTTGCACATAAGTAAAAGGGATATAACCCATATTCTCTTCACTAAGAGCAGGAACACAAGGTTTGTATCAACCTCATAACTCTCAAAGAACAAGCAAGATTAATAGGAACAGAAGCATGAAAAGGACGACTTATCGCACAAAGAACATAAGATTTGGGGCGAACTCACTATGAATTCAAGGGGTAGTTTCACTAATAAAAAGCTGAGTTTATCCTCTACACATACATTTTAAACAAAATCCTTGGAATAATAGTTTTGTAAAATATCCATCAAAACTTTGTATATCTAGGATAATAGTTTTGCCTTTTCTTAATAGAGGGAAGGGCGCACATGGGAGGCGGCGGGGTGGTGGTGGTCAAGTCTAAGGGGTAGGGGGAGATGTAAAACGGCAGCCGAGACGGGTGGGGGAGATGTAAGACGGCGGCCCAAGGTGCTGGTGGTGCGGAGGGGCAGCGTTGGTTGCTCGCCGGCGGTTATGTAGTAGTGGTGGCTGGTGGTGTAGGGTAGGTGGGAGAGGAGAGAGATGGAAGGGAAAACGTTAGAGGGGTAATGAGATTTGTTTCCTTAGATGAGAGGAGGGTTTCATTTGGGGGGAATGGGTTAGAGGAGAGTAATGGTATGAAAGAAAAATAGGGTTAAATGATGGAGTGAATCTGTTTCTTGGACCCCAAAACAAGTGAAACAAACAGTCAAACACCCCTTTAGACACTTGAGAAATACTGCCTAAACAACAACTGGCAACTCTATTATTAATCTGAAGGACATGTAAAAAGATAAAAATAAGATAATTACTATGAATAAGAAGGAAACTTTAATTAAAATGCTGTAAATCTCGTCCACATTAAAGCCATTTTCATCAGGTAATCTCATGAAGTTTCTAGAACACTTATTCTGATATGTTGTAGTGACCATCACCCGAGTTGTTCATTTATTGTCCTGTACTTGTTGATCGATGAAAGTTACTGTAACCTAGACTTTACCCTTAGTGCTCATGCCTTAGGAGATGTACTGTGCACACTTTTCTCTGAGTGATTTTAAATTGTACTGTGGGAATCTGATATGTGATGTATAATGTTATTCATCTTATCATCATACACCAAAGGCATGTACCCTTGTTAATATAGAAAACATATAAAGCTGTATTGGCTTTTAAAGATGGACTCTCGTGTCTCCTTCTGACTTTCATATATGCCATATGGGTACTTGAGAGAATGGTTGGCTATCCTCTGGGCATTTTTTGATATTCTAGTTCATGCAGGTGAACTTCATCTTTATCCAGTTACTGTCAAGACACTTGGTGGTGGTGGTGACAAGTTGGAGTTACAAGTGAGTGATTCATTTATGCTTAAACAAGAATTTTGTACGAGCATATTCTTTCAGTTTCTTGTACTTGCTGTATCTCTCATGCTCATTTATTTGATCCTCACCTTGATTCCATACGTCGATGGTTTGACGTGTATAGATCAGAGTTTTTTAAAAATTGTCGTACGAATGTGATTTGCAGCTGAACCCTGGTGACTCTGTGATGGATGTAAGGCAATTTCTCCTTGATGCACCCGAGACGTGCTTTTTTACTTGTTATGATTTGTTGCTGTGCACAAAAGATGGTGTTCATCCTCTAGAAGATTACAATGAAATTTCAGAAGTTGCTGACATCACGGCTGGTGGTTGTTCTTTGGAAATGGTTGCTGGTAAGTTTTTCTGGTAATTGTAGAAAGTTTATGTAACAAATTTGATAACGATTGACTTGAAGGGGGATTGGGGTTGATTATATGCATCATTTTGTTTGGTTGTCTGATAAATCTCATGCAACCTGAATGGTGGGGCCTACAATGGGACGGGTCTAGACAAATACATTTTAGAAACTACAGTAGTCTTGGCCCACAAGCCCGTTTTATGGCCTGCTCATGGGTAAAAAGCTAGCAATGGCCTAGACCCAGTCCGAGCCCGCTTTGCATCTGATTTACTACCTTGTGACAACTTTCTAAATAAAAAATCATGGCTAAGTGGCTAACCAAGTGGGTTTTATTCAAATACTCGTAAAAATTTGATGGAAATTTTATTTTCATCTAGTTATGTATCATAACTACGTGATTATTTTTGGCAACTATATTGTTTCTTGCCTTCCCACATCAATTTTTTCTATTTAATTGTCCTAAAACCCGTATATGTGTAGGCGACTATTTCCGTGAGTTATAGCAAATTCTAATGTCTGAAGTCTAGACCTCAGATCTAGGTGGGTAGTGGGCATATGCACTTGCATTCTTGGTCTAAAAAGTGCAGAGGCTTGCATTGACAGGCGCAGTGTGTCTATAATCCATATCCCTGTTGATATTCTATTGAATGGCTAATTTGTCGGTACACCTTTGGCGACGAGTTAATTTTCACTGGCATATGATCAGAAAGTTGAATACTTCTTTGAAACTGCTGTATAGTTCGAGCATAGTCCAATTTCAAGAAAAGATAGGGGGGATATAGATAAAGAAAAGAGACGGCTGTTGTATTCTGAAAGCAGCTCTCTTTCCTTACTTCTATGGATAACGTTTTACATCTTCTTTTTTTCATGAAATAATGTAATATTTTGCAGTATAGGATTGGGTGCTTTTGTTATTGGCTCATATTTGAAAATGGGTGTCTTTTCAATATGCATCGATATTGTCTGAATAACTTTTTTAGTATTAATATCAATTATTGTTAGGACACTCAGAGACAAGCTATAATCAAAGATATTCTTGTTAGGTCTCCAGTTCTATTTCTTTTCTTCGGACTAAAAGAGGTCTATCTTGGTCAGAAAAGCATCTTAGGAGTTTCTACATCAAATTTAGGATCTTTCTAAGTAAAAATACATGGTTTAGGACATTTTACTAGCCTAGATGGTGTATGAAATTCTCATTCTCAAGGAGCATTCTAGCTAGGTATTAAAAGAAAGAAAATTGGCATGACGTTGGGATATCTTGTATCTTCGCCAGCTACAAACTCAGATAGATAAGCATAAGAAAAGAGAACAAAAAGAGAACTTCTCAAAGCTTTGAAATAAGTTTTTGAATTTTATTTATCAATTTTGAACAACAAAATCGTGAACTTGTTGTTGTCCAAGGCAAAGGTTAATTCTGAATTGTGTTTGGATTGCTAATGTGAAGGGAAGAGGAGGGGACAGAAAGAGAGGGAGGGGAGAGGATGTGAGGAAAGAGGCCGGGGGTATTCATTTCACTATTATATCTCTTTTTGGAGGGATTTGGTTTATAAGGGAGGGAAAACGGATCCCTCTTCCCATCCCTTTGCCAAAACCCTATGCCCGAACAAGGTCAATCAAATTTCTCACTCTGCCTCCCATTCCTTTCCCCATTCCTTTCCCCATGAACCCCCTCATTCAAACAATGTGCTATTGCAGACAAGTCTTTAATGATTGCCTGAAAATAAGATAATACTATCTGCTGATTTAGTTCAATTGTTGCCTTGTTCTGCATGCAGATGGTAGCAATTTTTCTATTAGATGATTGTGGTGGTATGTTACTGTTGTGGTTGAGGTCAATTGTGCTTAAATCCTTACACAAACATTTTGTTGCAGCTTATTACGATGATAGATCTATGAGAGCTCATGTTCACCGCACAAGGGAATTGCTTTCTCTATCAACCCTTCACGCATCACTTTCAACATCCCTTGCTCTACAGTATGAGACATCACACAGTGCATCTGATAGCAGAAAAGGTTCGGATTCCTGAACCTATGCCTTTCATTTTCTCAATTTTTTATTGCTTCTACGCATATGATTTCGAGTTATATTTTCCCTACATGTTTTCTTATTTGTTGTTCCATTTGAGCAGATGTTCCAGAACTTGATGGTTTTGGGTTTATGGAGGATGTTTCTGGTTCTCTGAGTAAATTGTTCTCTTCTTCCTCGAAAGAGATAAAGTGTGTTGAAAGTTTAGTTTTCTCGTCACTGAATCCTCCGCCTAGTCATCGAAGGTGAACCTCTGAACTCCCTTACACTACTATTTGTCTGTAATTCTTCTTGCTCTTTTCTGTCTATTCCTAATAAGGGTCAATTTCTGTTTGGTGTAAGGGCGAGGACAGTTTGTATAGTTACATTCTATGAACAAAGATTTTCCTGGGAACTTGTTTTGCCTGAAACCAAACTGAGCCTTGCCTTTTCTTTATGTGTTAAGCTTTTGACTTAATATTGCATCTCTCTTGGAATTTCTTCTCAATTTCAAATTTGATGATGTCAGGCTTGTTGGGGACTTGATTTATCTGGATGTAACAACCCTGGAGGGAGACATATATTGCATCACAGGAACAACAAAAATATTCTATGTTAATTCATCTTCTGGAAACTCTCTTGATCCGAGACTTGCAAAAAGTTCTTATGAAGCAACGACTCTTATTGGACTCCTGCAAAAAGTTAGCGGAAAATTCAAGAAAGGTAGAAAGTTTGCTTAACACTGCTTAGCATTGGTTTGGACTATTGTTTTGTGGTTTTAAGATGTGTTTTCCTCCCATTGACCCTAAAAATCTCTTTCTTATTTCGTGAAGCTTTCAGGGAAATTTTGGAGCAGAAGGCTTCCGCTCACCCCTTTGAAAATGTTCAATCTTTGTTACCGCCAAATTCATGGCTTGCTTCACATCCTTTACCTGGTAATTACAACTTTAGTGAGTCACTTTTTTTTTTGTTTCACAAAATTCTCTTGGCAAGCTTGTGTCACTCTTTGCAAAGCACTATAAGCTTGCTGGGCAGGTGATAAACGAGTTATCTTTTGTTACTTTCGGTACTAAACATTAGAAGTTTGAGGTACCTGTTTTGTCTTGTACCTCGCCACTGTCGTGTGAGCCTTCTAGTGTTAATCTTTTCCTTTCTTTTGACTAGTGCTTATTGTTCTTGACCGCCGTAAACTTGCATCTGGTAATGATACATTTTGTGGTGGTAGGGATTGTTGTTTTGTAATGCTTCACATAGAAGTATATAATACTAGCTAATTTTTGCTGACCCGTATAAAATGGTGACTTTACCATGTCTGATGCTATGTACATGCTTCTTCTATTTATAGGTGGCACATAGGTCATGTCGTGTCAGCATCATTATTATGTCAAAGTTAAACGGAACACCTCGATAATAATCAGATGCATTTATCAAGTGTTTGACCCACAACCACTAGTGTAGCCCATTTTTATGATGCAACGGGTTAACTCTTTCACCTTTTGGAGTGTGTCATGATTGTATTATGAAACAAACACATCCATTAGGGTTAGTCATGTTGACTTCTCTGAGTAATTAGGTTGAAAAATCTCAGTAGCTACAGAATCCTTCCTGTCTCTTTCCATGCTGGAGGCACAACAATTTTTAGGAGAACATTAGCTCCTAAAACCTCTTTAAATGTTCTGTAAGCTAATAAACTAAGGAGCTTGCATCAAGTGGGAAAAGAAACTCAACTCACTCCACCTTTTCCATCTATTACAAAACAGAACAAAGTGACATTATTTTTATATAATGCTCTTTAAAAATTTGACTATCTAACAAGCTTTTCGAGTCAAGCCTTAACCTACTAGAGTATTTGACTATTTTTCTTACTCTCACCATCTATTCGTGCCTGTCTTTTGTCTACTTTGGGTGCAAGAGGAGATCCTAGTTTCTTCGATGGTTGTCCTGATTACTTCAGGTTATACCACATGTTCGCTCTTTAAACTTGTTCCCATTGATTGGAACACTGCTTTGGATGCATTAAAGTTAGTCATATTTGGTGGCTTAAATTGTCATGTAGTTTTAGTGATTAAGTAGATACAAGGGACCATCAGATTGTAAATGGCTTGTTCAGTGTTTAAGAAATATGATCTCGGTTATGTTCATGGTTTCTGTAATGGGGTCGCTGAAGTGGACTTGATAATTGATATGTTAGTCGTGGACTGTTTGATACCAATGGCCCTTTTCTTATATCTATATAAAGAAATCAAATAGTAAATATTACTTGTATATAATATTTTTTGAGAAATTTGAGTAGCACACTAGCTATTTGAGTCCAGCTTAAACCTATCCAAGTAAGCTCGTTAGAAACTTGATGTGAGTTCGAGCTCGAGTCAAGCTTTTGTGAGTTGAGTGCTGATTGATTTGACTCGAGTAGCTTGTGAGCTGTCTTGTCTCATTCTCATACATACTGATGCCTACTGCCTGCTACTGGTGCCTGTGTTTCGTCTACTTTGGATGCAAGAGGAGCCTTGACAGTTGTCTTTCATTACTTCAGAGTTCAGACTATAACACATTTTCATTCTTTCAAATTGTTTCCATTGATTCGGCGGATATAAGGGACCATCTGTAAATGGCTTGCTCAGTGTTAGTGATGTAAAATTACAAGTGGTGATGGCAGTCTCCGAACTGGACTTGATACGATAGTCATGGACCATCTGTAAGCCTTTAATGTTCATGTAGTCTTAGTGTTAGTGAGTCCATAGGTGTGAATTTAGAAACCATGCCATGATGGGAATCTGGAGTTGCTGAGGCGCCATGTGCTTCTAAGGGATCCTGATTACCCATATACATCGGAAGTGCACTTGTAATTTTGATTCCTCTGATACTTTGTAAATGTTTTTTCCCCTTTTTAAGGAAAATGGCAAACTTATTTAGAGTCAAGTAAAACTGTTCCCAAGGGATGACCATGCACCAATTTTTGGGATACACTGTACGAGTATAATAGCTGATGACACTCTTACCAATAGTACACTAGTAGCTCTAACAAATTAAATCCCCTACGACCCAGGGGAAAGTGCTTGTAGAAGACCAGAAAAAAAAGATAAAATCAGAAGAAAAATTACATTGGACATGTCAATTCCATGACAACTATACTCGCGTATCTACTGAAGACAGATTCAAAGTTGAATCTCTCGCACAATTACAGAAGGCTTCTGTTTCTCCAGTTTTAATTGAAATTCTTACATTTCTTAAAAAATGGGGACCAACAGAAAATGAAGATCAAGCTCATACAATAGTCGGGAGTTTTTATATCAATTGTGGCTACTGCCTAGCTAGATGTTTATTTTCTTACGCATTGTTTTACCCTTTTCTTAAAAGCAAGATTTAAATTTATTTTATTTTGAGATGAATGAAAGATACAACCGTTGGACAAAGTCTTAAGATAGATAGTGAAAAGTATGGCATCAGGATTTCAGTTTACTTGCGCTTACTGCTTTTCTTGATCTTAACCCTAGACATGTTAGCAGAGTCTGATATTGCTCTTGTGCTACTTCTGTCTTGCTTCATTCAAATTTAATTTACCGTTCTTGTATTCTGCAGATCACAAACGTGATGCAGCCAGGGCCGAGAATGCACTCACACTTACCTATGGAAGCGAGTTAATTGGTATGCAAAGGGATTGGAATGAAGAGTTGCAATCCTGTCGTGAATTTCCTCAGACAACTCCTCAGGAAAGGTGCATGTCTTCCAAGTATTACTAGGATGGGAGATGAGATTCGAGCAATTATTGCCTAGTCTAAGACCAGTGTACCACATGTCATATATGATCATAGTCATAAATAATTTGCCATATTTGAGGATTTGTCTGCTTCTCTGTTGAAATTTAAAGACAGCCTGTAACGTCTTTGGGAAAAGATGTTTAATGAGGTGGCAAACTGGTATTGGCGGATACCGTGTTTGACTTGGTGGTCGTGGACCATGCAATAATTTTTCCTTGTCATTTATCTTTCCTCTTAACTGTTTGGTTTATCGGGTTTGTTTCTCTTTTCAGGATTCTACGTGATAGAGCTCTGTATAAAGTGACTTCTGACTTTGTTGATGCTGCAATGAATGGTGCCATTGGAGTTATTAGCAGATGCATACCTCCGATCAATCCAACAGATCCGGAGTGCTTTCACATGTGAGTTTGATTAAAGGGATAAACAAGAGGAATTTGGTTGAAGGTTTCTCTTAACTATCTTGTTATTGCTTTGTCATTGGCTGCCTGTATAGTGCCTCTAAGATGCATGTGAACCTTCTCATTATTATTTGTTGATTGTGATTTTCGACACACTGCAAATAGGAGGCATTGAATGCTACTAACTTCCTTTTTGCTTGGTCTTGAATTACTTTGGTCTCTGCCTTTAGATTGCTCATGTTTACCTGCTTATAATTTGTTGATGACATGATAGCTTAGCTTTCACTGTTCTGATCTCTTAGGATCTTTTCTTCATTGAAATATTCTGGCCATGCCATGGAGTAGATATGTGTTGAACGGTGCATGACACATTCTAGAAATATTTTTGAGATGGGAAAATTTTTCATGGAAAAATGGTCCATCGAAACAACTTTGTCTAAAGGGTTTATTGACAGAAATTACCTGCTTAGGCGACTGCAAAATTTCAAATTAGATGTTGATCTTTTCAAATTCATACACATTTTGTCGTTCGCTTGAAACTTTTTATTTTCTTCTTCCCCCTTGTGCTGTTCCTTGAGTTCTTCTCATTTGTTGTGCTCACAATGAGAGAATACCCATTTCTTAATAACACCACTACTTATTATGGCTACTTGTACGTTCTTGAATTTTTAAAGGCACACTATTAAAAATGTAGTGGTGAGATTACTCATATCACAAATGGGGTTATGTCCACCAAAGTATGGACTTTTATGAACTTTCTCATAATTAGTAATAGCTTAGATCAACTGGTAAGGGGTTGTTCTAGTTTAAAACTCAGGGGAGAGCTTTGCCGCCCTAGTTGTCCTAGAATACGGACTAAACCGAATTGTGAAACGAAAAAAAGAAATTGTCAAAGTGATTAGCTAGTTTGGGTGGAGGAAACGGAGGGGTGGGGGTGAGATACGGGAGGTGAAGGAATTGCTAGATATTTTCCTTGAATAAATCAAGTACCCTGAAATTTGAAGAGATTTAGAAGGATCTCTTTGTTCTCTTTTAAGTACCAATCACCTCCTCCAGTGTCTTTCCCTCCTATTTAATGCTTATCCAAATGGGATAGTTTTCTCCCCCTCCCTCCTACGAGTTATATGAACTCTCATTGACTATTGTTTTCGTCTGTAGAATTTTTATTTATTATGGCTGGCATAAGCACTTCCCTCTGCTATGGATCACATATGTTGTCTTATCGTTCTTGATAGTGCTTTTGATTGCCCTTTCATTGCCTAACATGCACAAAAAAACTACTCTTTAAATCAAAGTGATATCGTCTGCAAAGTGATAAACTGGTCTTGTATAGGTTTGATTATGATCTCATTTGGTGAATGTGTTTGTAGCCTTTTAAAGTGAATGAACTTGGACACTTGAAGCATAAAATTTCTGCAATGTGACAAACTGGTCTTGTGTAGGATTGATTATGATCACATTAAGTGAGTTCTGTTTGCAGCCTTTTAAAGTGAATGATCTTGCAGACGCCTAAAGTGAATGGTATTCTAGGATTTTGTTTTGCTCTTACCCAAGCCTACTTTTACACCTACATCTGACTATTGCTGTTGGTCAATAGAAGCTCTGAAGAATACATTAAAGGCGCAAGTGAAATGGCTAATAGGATGGGGGTTATAGAACATGCATATCTTGCGCCTACTAAGATAACAATTCAATTGCTGAGTATTGCCACCTCCTGCTCTCTTGTTGTTAGCAAGCCCATTATTTCTGATTAGCTTTTTTTACCTTGACTTCTGCAGTTTTGCTAATTTATATTTACACGTGTTTCTTCAAGGTTGTTGTTTCGTCTCGTAGTGGCTGCACATTAGCATCTTATGTATTTTGTCCTAGGTATGTGCACAACAATATATTCTTCAGTTTTGCTGTTGATGCGGACCTTCAGCAGCTGCCCAGAAAGGACAAATCAAATCTCAATTTGAGGTCTAATATTATAACCAACCTGCAAAAATCTAATGGTAAGACATCGGACAAAGCATTTGGTGGAGCAGCTGAAAATTGCAATGGAATTGAAGCTGATGCCCCAAGCAAAGAGGATGTGAATGGAGTTATAGATGCATCTTCTGAAATTCAGTTGGCTGATAGTGAGCAAGCCACATATGCATCTGCAAATAATGATTTGAAAGGCACCAAGGCATACCAGGAAGCTGATATTCCAGGACTTTATAATCTTGCAATGGCCATTATTGACTATAGGGGTCATAGAGTGGTAGCTCAGGTGCGGCGATATGTCCCTGTTTGTTTACTTTCCCATACTGGTCACATGATGTGCATCTGCATAAATAAAAATCATATTTATTTTTTCCTCTTAATGTCTTTGCTTTTCCTTTTGTGTTGGAGTTGCAGATTATGTTGTGTTGTTTTACACTAATGTCAGTTAGTTTATTTTTGCCTGTCCCCCCCCCCCCACCCCACTGTAGATCATTTCGTGTCCCTTCTTTTTGACATCCATGGTTAAATATATCTTGGTGCAGAGTGTTTTACCAGGAATCCTTCAAGGAGACAAGTCAGAGTCTCTTTTATATGGTTCTGTTGACAACGGCAAAAAGATTTGTTGGAATGAGACTTTTCATGGCAAGGTAAGAAGAATGTAAAGGCTGACTTGTGTTCATGGCTTATTTTCCTGTTGTTGTCTTCTATCTCTACTGCTGCCTTCCTGCTTGCCTTTTCTTTTTATATAT